>JAFIRS010005833.1:0-48355 GCA_018342105.1 Gonioctena quinquepunctata | reverse complement strand
TCTTTTTTGGTGTTGTCTTTTCAAAAAATTTTCATCCCTATTTTGGGGTTCCTAAAAGGAAAATCATTTTGTTTTAGTAGATCAAATTGTAGAACAATATAAAAAGGGAAGACTAATTTTAAAGTAAAATTTTTTCTTGACAAATATGGGCAAACGGTAAATAATGTATTCTTAAAGTTCTTTTTTATAATGGTTGGCATTTTTTTAAAAAAACCTATCCAAACCCCCAAGATTTTAAATTGGTTTTTGTTCCACCTTATCAGGACCTAACATTATCTAAAATGGGTTCAGAAGTTTCTAATTTTTTTTTTCTTCATTTTTACTTGGTCTTCTCAATTGATCTTAAAAAAATTCCCAAACCCAACTGATTTTTAAAATTTTGTTGATTTTCTTGTTTTCGTGTGATCATTACGATAAATAAAATGGTATAATCTGCAAATAAATAACTGAGGTCTCCCTACTTTGGCGAATTTTTTAACATAAAAAAAAAAAGGGGGAAAACTTTCCTGTGGTACCCCTTGATTACACCCTTTTCATCTGATCTTTATTATTTACGCTTTTTTTTCTTTCTCCAAAAACCCAACCTTTAAGACTTTATTTTTCCCCCCTTTCTAATTTTTTAACAATTTCCCCGGGCGATTCCAATCGGTATCCCTTTGCCCAACATTTACCAGCTCCCCGTCTTTTAAAGAAACGGACTTTGAGAGGGCAGCTGATTTATTGGAAGACCACGAGCAGTCCCCCCGTTGAAGAAGCTGGCCTCGTGGAATCCGAAACAATACAAGAATAATTGCGGCCTCAATTTACCAGTAAGTTTGGAAATTATCCTCGATCCAATTTTATTCATCCTATTCAAATCGCTTTTTTGCCACGAGATTTTCCCCAACGCATTACTATATTTTAAAGTGGTTTTGAAAAAAGGCGGGAAATCCCAATTTTAAATTGTACTCTTCACGGCGAGGCAACCCCTTGAAATTATCACAAATTTTAAAAAATGTTTGGGCTCTGGAAAACCCGAAATTGTGAACTTTTTTTTATTTTCTGTAAAAAAATCGGCAAAAATTATAATTCTTCCCTTTTTTCCCCCCTTTTCTGAAGGCGCAACTTTTGTGACTTTTAAAAAAAGTGCCGGGCATTCAGAATATACCATTGAAATTCGTATCCGCATTTTGGTTTTTTGATGATTCCGGGGGCCCCTTTTATTGTAGCCAGGGAATTCCCTTTTCTGTCTATCCTCGATGGATCGGTAGGGTGAAGAACCTAACCAGGCGTGGCCCGGCCCCAGTTTAAAAAAGCTGATTTTTTTTTTTTTGGGGACATTTAAAATCACTAGTTTAAAAATCAGTAGCAAAGGGGAAAATCTAAGAGAACGAATAGCCCCTTGGGAAAAAAAAAGAAACACACCAAAATTTTTTTGGGGGGGGGTTCTGACTAAAAGACTGGATTATTTCGCTAAAATGGACCTCTGAACAATTTATTTGAAAAAAATTTAGTTTCCCCCTTATTTTTTTTTATTCTACATATTCAAAAAATTTCCCTTGAAATAAAAAATTGATTTATTTTAAAAAAATACAGATTTTATTTTTAAAAAATAACCATTTCAAACGAGTAAAAATAAATGAATGGGGGCGCCCCAAAACCAGAACTACTTGAACGTCAAACATTTCCCCAACATCCTTGTGAAAAAAAGGAAAAAAAAGGTAATAATTCAACACGCATCGATTATCAAATAATCGGCGAAATTTAAGTCAAATATCTAAAAAACCCGGTTGCTTGTGGGTTTTTAAAAAGGGCTAGCTTTTTGAGATTTTAAAGGGGGGAATTTTTTTTTTTTTTCTAAAAAAAATTTTTTAAAAAATTGCCCTTTGGGAATCTTCAAAAAAAAAAAACGTCCTTTGCCCCTACGAGTAAGAGCAATAATAAAACCGGTTCAAAATTCGACACCTCAATAAACCTAACAATACCCAATTTCAGTTTAATTAAGGTCATTATTTCAAAATTATTTAAAAACAAAAAAAAAATAAAACCAACACCCTGTATTTTGGGGAAAAAAACGTTTCTGGATTATATTTTTTGTAAAATTTCCCTTAAAAAAATTTTTCAGGGGGGTTTCTCTAAGTAATTTTGAATAAAATTTTTTTCAAATGATTAAGTGATATCAGAATATTTAGCCTTTTCCCCTCAAAAAACCCTTTCAGGATATCAATGAACGCAGATGAGACTGAACAAAAAACCTGATTCAATTTAATAATTAAAAACGTTTTCCCAGCACTCACCTTTTTGGGCCTGACTTCACCGGACGACAAGCCCCCCTTTCTTTTACCACGTTTTTCCCCCCAACTGATTCCCCATTCCCACAGAATGTTCTTTTTTAGAATGATTTACCCCCAACGGATTTTTAAAATTGGTTAATTAAAAGGAAATATAAAGACACAAAATCCTTAAAATTTTAAAAATTGAAACACAAAATTTGGGGAAAACCCCCCCGGGGGAAAAAAAAAAAACCCCTTTTTACAAATGACGCAGAAGTTAATGTACACCCCCCAATCCCTGAAATTCCAATAAATTAATTTTGCAGATGTTTTTCTTTCTATGAAACTCGATTATTTTAAATTCGTGTTTTTCCCCCAATCCGCATCAGGTTTTAGGTTTTTTCCTTCAGTACTATCCCCCAAAGACCGGAAGCTCTGGCAGGGGGCAAAAAACCTTAAAAAAATATATAAAAAACTCCCATAAAAAAAAAATTTTAAAAGCACCCCTTGCAAAAGAAAACTAAATTTTTTTTAAATATTTTTAAAAAAAAGATTTTTTTGGGGGGGGTAAACCCCCCGGTTTTTTAAAAAAAAAAAAAACCAAAAAGGGGAAAAAAATAAATTTCAAAAAAACCCCCAAAAGGGTTTAAAAAAATAAAATTTTTAACCCAAAGGGAAAAAAACCCACCCAAAAAACCCGGGGAAATTTAATTATTCCCACAATCCAAAAATTTTTTATGGATTGTCGGTTAGTTCCCTTTTTTCCCCCGGGAAAATTTTTTTTGTTCCTTATTCAATTAAATTAAAACCCTTTTGAAAAAAGCTTTTTTTTTCCCTTTTCCCCTTTTTCCCCCCAATTTTTTTCCAAAATGGGGTTTAAAAAACCCCCAAAAAATTTTTTTTAAACCCTATCGGGGAAAAAATTTTTTTGGCCCCGGGGGGTTTTTTCCCGCCCAAAAAAGTTTTGGCTCGATTTTTTTTCAATTGTTTTTTCCTGGAACCCTTTCTGGCGGGGTTCCCGCCCAAAAAAAAAAAGGGGATCGGATTGGGGGACGGGGAAAAAAAACCCCAAAAAAACCCCCCAAAACCCTTTTAATGGGGGGGGGGTAAAAAATTTTAGGGTTTTTTCCCCCCTTTTCCTTTTAAATTTTTTAAAATTTTTAATTGTTTTTTTTCCCTTTTCCCCCTTTCCCTTTTTTTTTAAAAATTTTCCCCGGGTTTTTGGGGCCCCCCGGGAAAAGGGGAATTTTTTTTTTAAAATTATCAAAAGGAGGTTGGATTTTTCGTCACTTGGGGTTCGCCCGGGGGAGTTTCTTTTCCGACTCACCCCCAAAAATGTTTTGGGGCTCGATGATAAATTTTTTGTGTTCCTTTGGCCCCCCTCTCTGGGTTCTGGCTGGTGACTACTCCCTCTGATGAGGGGCCCCAAAATAAACCCGTATGGGGGTTTTAAGGCCCGGGAAAAAAAATGAATTTAAAAAATAAAACCCGCACAGAAAAAAAACATTTGCGAACAATATCCCTTTATATGGAAAAATTTCATGGATTTCAGGTGAATATCATTCAACGTTCTGCGTGGTATTTTCTGGGAAAAGTAGTTGTTTTTTTTTTGTCCCGGGCTACCAATTTTTTCATTTTTATTGAACCTTTTTGGGGGGAAAGACTTTGTGTTTTTCTTTATGCATTTCATTTTTTATCTTATCCCCCCTTTTTTTTGTCTTTTTTTGGTTTAACCTGTTTAATAAATACGCAGTATACCCAACAAAACATGTGGGAAAAATTTTTAATTTAATCGAAAAAATTTCCCAAAAATAAATATGGGTTTTTTGGGTCGAAAAAAACAAACGACTTTAAAAAATTAAATTGTACCCGAAAGGTTGGAAACATGTTACGAATTTATGAAGAAATATTTACGTTTTCGTGGACAATATTTCTACATAACTTTTTATTTTTTTGGTCCCCAAAAATTTTTCCCCCCCTACTTGAAATCCAAAAAATTCCTGCCTTGGGAAAAAAATTTTCCGGAAAAAAAAATATACTCTAATTCATTAATTTTTTTTAAACAAGAAAAAATTTCATTTCTTCATGCAATGGCTGTCGAGGGAGGGAAAAAAGATGTCCCGATCAAAAAAGGGGGGGCAAAAAGGGGTGGGATGGCCCTTCTTTTTTAAAACCCCAAATAGTTAACTCCTATGTGCTGTCAAATGCTTTTCGTTCTACTCCGCTCTGACTCTAATGACTGTTAGATGGCGTCAAGATTTGCAATAGTGATAAATAGAGCTATAAGAAATGTTACAGATTTATCGTTACAATTATCCTCAAGGAACTGAGAAAAGTTACTGCTTGAAATATATATATATATATATATATATATATATATATATATATCCGGGGGTTTGAAAAAGGTTTTTTCGGACTGCAAGATTATTAAAACGAGTTAATATCCCATAAAAAAAGTGGGTTTTTGGGGGACCCAAAAAAATTTTTAGCAGATCATGTGAAAAAATTCCCCACCATCCTTTTGAACTATGATGAAAAAAAAATTAATAATAACGGGACACTCCAAAAAACTTTTTTTAAATTTTTCTATACGGAAAAAATCATATGAACAAAAAAAAGGATGTCAACCCATCTGGTAAAAATTTTTTCCTTCTTTGCTTTTGGGAAAAAACAGGGGTTTTAAATCAATCTGGCTCATTACCAGTTATCAATTAAAATTTTAAATTTTAACCTTCAGTTGGTACAAAAAAAATTATAAAATTTTGGGCCCAAAAAAAAACCATTTCATATCAAATTTCTCCCCTTGGTACCAGGATTTAAAAAATTGACAAGGGGGAAAAAAAAAAATTTTTTCCCCCCAAATTTTTAACCATTGCTTTTTCCCCAAAACCCACATGTTTTTAGACTTTTTTTTTTTTTTAATTTTTTTAAAACCCTTTAATGAATTTTAATGTGATAATTGGGTTTACGATTTAAAACATGTTTCCCCAAAAACAAATTCAGAACATATTTCAAAATTTTCAAAAAAACTCAAAAACCCAAACTAATCTCCCAAAAAAAATGAAGTTTTTAAGCCTCAAGGGCCGAATCACAATAATTTGTTCAATTCTTCATTGTAGTATCCCTGAAGATGGAAATAAAACATTCCGCAAGCTTGGACAAACTTTAAAGAGTACACTTTTTTTTTTGCTGCAACCCCAATAATCAATTTGTCACACCTAACTAGTCAGCAACGACTATCTTTCACTATATATATATATATATATAATACATATATATATATAATATATATATATATATATATAATATATATATATATATAATATATATATATAATATATATATATATATATAATATATATATATATTATAACCAAAAATTCATGCATTCTACGCAGTTATTTCACAACGCAGTTGCAACATTGTTGCAAGAGCAAATAGGTCAAGCCAAGTCAGCATTTATCCACCTGGGCTCCAGAAGCCGTGAACAAGGCGCAGTTCTGAGTCAGCACCACAGCATCTATATTTGAAATCATTTTTTGTAACTAAAGTATAAAATAAAGTTTGTTTTTAAAAAGTCATTTTAGTGAATATCACTTTAACAAATTGGCGCAGTCGTGCGGATTTTTCAACACCCTGAAATACCAGAGTGGAGGTTTCCAAACCCATGTGAGAAGAACTCAACGCAAGACGAGAAGACGGTCTCTGGAGCCTTGAGGAAACACGCAAAACGAGGCCCATCCGAAGGTAGCAACGCTCATCCAGCCAGATTTCATCTTCCGTCACCCAGCGAAAGAAAAAAGAACACGCCAAGAAGAAACAAGGAATGAGCAAGTAAGAAGAAACAAGAAATTAGCAAGTAAGAAGAAACAAGAAAATAGCAAGTAAGAAAATCATCCTAGCACTCCTGAGACTTCCTGGATTAGGAACACCTTGTGAAGCCCCTGACAGAGAAACTCAGCACTCATCCCCAGCACCCCCGAAGCTTTGTGGATAGGAACACCCAGTGAAGCCCCTGGCAGATAACTTCAGAAATCTCACCTGTGAATAACTGTAAGTGACATCGAATCGTCCAATTTTAAATTATTCAATTCACTGATTGAAACTATAACAATCCTTTTTCAATTTCAATCTTAGAAAAAGTCTTGTTTTGTTAATAGTAAATTGGGAGGTTTGTTCCAATTACGACCCAATTGTCCCAATTTTGACCTATTATACCCTATTTTGACAATTTTACCAATTTTGAAAAAACTCCATAAAAATGTCTGTTTCCGACGATGGCGAACATCATGATGCTGATGTAGGAAACGATCCCGAACTCGAACCGTACAAATTTTCTGAAATTTTTTCTATCGTCCCTCAGTAGAATGGAGATCCAAGCTCTTTAAATACTTTCTTAAATGCCTGTGACCATGCCCAACAAATGGCAGTCGGTCAACAAAAACTTTTGCTAACGATTCACATTAGAAATAAATTGAAACAAAAAGCAGCCCAATTGATAAACTCTCGAAATCCCGAAACATATGGCGAAATCAAAACTCTACTTAATGCTCATTTTGGAGATTCAAGAGATCTCACCTCATTAATCCAAGATTTACAGAGAATTCGACAAAATACCGGAGAGAATGCCCTTGCCTTCTTTTCGAGACTTCAAACTCATCATGCAAAGATGTTATCTTGCATTCAAAAATCAAATCTAATTCAAATTCAGAAAACTGCTCAAACAAATTTATTGAATCTATGGTTCTTAACACTTTATTAACTGGTCTTGAATCCAAATTAGGTCAGATAATTCGTGCAAGCGATCCAGTTAACATGCTGGAAGCATCAATCAGAATAAAGCGAGAACTTCAATTATCATGTTTTGAAAATCAAAAACTTAATCAATCAAATCGTCTTTTAACGTCATTCCAACCAAGACAAAATGAGTAATATGAATCAACCAAACATGACGAGACACGATCAATTTAGAAATCAAAACACAAACGTTCCATCATATTCTAGTCAGAATCCACAAAATTCCCCAATTTTATCCAAATCAAAACCCAAACTCCAACAGGAATCCTAATTTAAATTTTCCGAGATTCCAAAATTTCCAACGATTCCAAACCCTCTGATGCAATTAACTCCAAACTCACAGTAAAGTCAATTCCAAAGGAATTCATTTCAACAAAATCAATTTTAAAAGCCAGATTAATAAATCGAATCAAAATCAGTAAGACCCTCTGTAATTCAAAGAAATCCCAATTACCCATCAAACTCTTCGAATCAGAGAACTCGTCATTTCAATGAATTTCACGATATACCTCAATATCAGTCAAATGGCTTTCGCTTTCAAAACGACTTTCAGTTTCTAGAACTTGATAATAGTAACTACTCATCTTATGATTGAACAATTCATCACAACATTATGACGAATCTTTCGAAACGTATAATGATTACTTCGACGAAAATCCTGACAGATCGGATTTTTATTCACGTCTAGCTATAGACAGTCCTCCTATTTGTCTGAACGAGAAGGAAATAAACAACTTTGTCGACCAAACTAATTTACTTCAGATAGAAGACAAAAGCCCGGAAAAAGTCAATTGCACCAACTTAATGACACCACAATCCCAAAATCCATTCAAACTCTCTTAGAAATTCGTTAAATACAGTAAACAGTATATTACATATTGGATAGTACAGGAAAATTCAAAATTCTAATAGATACCGGAGCAGGAATTTCTATTATTGAACCCCGAACAGTTGCACATTACTATTTAAATAGTTCTCCCAAGAACTTACCTGTTCAAGGAATTTCTAATGAAAAAATCATGATACAAGAATCTGTCATGATTCCTTTAATGATACAGACCTACATAAAATTCACATTCACGATTTAGATATCGAATTCGACGAACTCCTAGGTTCAGATTGTCTCGAACACTACGATGGCGTAGTTGATATCAAAAATAAAAAATTATTAACGAATTTTGAGGAACTTCCTCTTTTCAAAATTGAAAAAAATATTCCAATTGAAGATCGAAAAATTCCAGAAGAAATTAAAAATATTATTTCAATCGAACCAAAAAGTAATTTGAAGAACAATGAAGCTATACTGGTAGCTCAAGAAAAGAAAAAGTTTGACTTCCAAATGCTTTTGTAAAGATAAATGAAAAAGGAAATTTTTCACAACAATTGTAAATATTAATTGTATTTCAAAAACGCTTGATTTCTCAGACCTGAAATTAGAACCTGCAACCGACTCAATTATAATATATTTCAGATTTTGAACAAATAAATATACAGACAGACAGACACCAGGAAATAGAAAAACAATTGAGACTTGATCATTTACATGAAGAAGAAAAGGAACTTATAACTGAAGTATGTCTAAAATTTTCTGACATATTTTATTTAGATGGAGATCAATTATCTTTTACAAATAAATAACACTCGATCAATAAAAGAGATTCCAAACCAATTTTGCAAAATTCTATTGTTATCCTTATGTGCATAAAAATGAAGTTGAAAATAAAATTTCGAAAATGTTAGATCAAAAAATTATTCAACCCTCCATTCCACCCTAGTCACCCCCAGTATGGGTTGTCCCAAAAAAATTAGACGCATCTGGAAAACAAAAATGGCGAGTTGTAATTGATTATAGTAACAGTTGATGACAAATACCCCCTTCCAAACATAACCGATCTACTTGACCAACTTGGACAGTGTCAATATTTTACAACCCTCGATTTGGCATCAGGTTTTCACCAAATTGATGTTGACTCTAAAGATATTTCGAAAACTGCTTTTTCAGTTGAAAATGGATACTACGAATCCCTTCGTACCCCTTTTAGTTTGATAATGGCCCTAGTACATTTCAGCGCGCAATGGATAATATACTACTTGGTGTCCAAAATGAAAGATGTCTAGTATATATGGATGATATTATTCAGCAAACATTCATGAACACATTTCTCGACTATCAGAAATTTTCAAAAGACTAAATATGCTAACTTAAAAATTCAACCTGATTAATGCGAATTTTTATGAAAAGAAGTCTCTTATCTTGGACACTTAATAACAAAAGACGGAGTAAAACCAAACCTAGAAAAGATTGAATGTATTCAAAATTTTCCACAACCAACCATTCCCAAATACATAAAATCATTTCCAGGATTGACAGGATACTATAGAAGATTTATAACTCCAAAATATATACGTTCACCGAAATATCGTTAAGTTTTTCAAATTTGGATATTTGGCCGAGAGTTATGGGAAATTCCAACCCCTCCATATTCAGTACGGTCGACCAATGAGGGTAACTTGATGTACGCTGTGCATTTTTACCTACAGGATACAAAGCGGAAACCACCGCTCATCCGAAACAATTGTCATCGTCGGTATCACGCACGTTAATACAAGCACGTTTTTTCATTTCAGCTTGTGGAAGTTCGATGAAAGATGAGTCCCCTTCGCCCAAACCTGATTGATTAATATTTACTTCCAGATTTACTATTTTTTGTAATGCCCACCCGCGTTCTTTCCCGCAAAATTCCTCTTGTTTATTGTCCAATTTATCTACAACATATTCCTCGAACCACCCCGTGTAAATCTGTCCCTCTATCGATCACTTGGTTTTTCGTATTGACATAATTCAATTCGAATTTATCTCCGTTCAAGCCCATTTTGACAAGTTCCCCGCAAAAACAAGTATTCACCTGTAGCACGGGGAATTTTTTCAACATGTTATCGATTCTATAAAAAGGCTGAAGGCGTCTCTGAAAAATTTAATGGTATTTTTATGCGGCAAATGTATGATTACGAACTCGTCCCCGGAACATCGATTTAAAATCTTCCCAAATGACTCGGCATTTTAGATTTTTTCTGGCAGCCAACCCCTGACCTCCCACCCCCAATTTTTTGATGAAATTACGGCATGTTTTTAAATGACCTAAATTTGTCAACAATTTCCGCAGTGACCCAATGGAACTGTTGGCTGAAATTTCTATGTCCTTATTACAAAGCCTAATGCTGTATTTCAAGTGTTTCAGCCAAGTTTCGCGTTCCATTGGAGTGGATTTTTGTTCGAGGAGTTTTTGAGCCTCACTGTTTCAACAATCATATCATCGCTGAGAGCGGTAATTTGCTAGAATTCATGATTATTTAAAAATAGATATAGATCACAACCCACAAAAAAGAGAAAAATTAATGTTTTTTATATATATATATATATATATATAAATATATATATAATATATATATATATATATATATATATATATATATATATATATATATATATATATATATATATATTAATTATATAACAAAATATTTATTATTATATATCCCCATATTTGTATTGTAATTATTGATAATTGTAAATATAAATTGTTTTTATATATAATGAAGATTGCTAATAATTTCCACTCTTCGTTGTGATCCAAATTGTTATGATATAGATAATTATTTGTGCCCTGTATAATATATTTTGCAATGTAATAATAATTGCTAGCTACGTCACTGTTCTCTCGTCACGTTGCTGCCAATTGTTATCATTTTCCTTACCACAGCTAAGCTCAGTTGGTACGCCTCTTGTCTCAGATAGCCGGTTCAGGCAATTGAGCCACTAGCCTCTGCTTGATATGTCAAATTTCTATTTATTCAATGGTCATAAGTATGATTGTTGATCATTGTAGAAAACAAACGACAAAGTATCAAAAAGCAATTATTTCCTTTATTCAGGAAAACTTAATTTTACCTGGCCTACGAAAGATAACTTACTCTAAAGTGAATCTACAAATATTCAGGGATAATCATGAGAAAAGTTCATTGGTAAAATATACACAACCTCACTTTTACCTTGAAAGTGAAAATTTCTTTGATAGTTCGAAATCAATTGAAATAAAGTTCTTCCGATGGAATATGCGTTATTAGTGAAATTGTTCAGTTCAGAATGTGCACTATGGAAGGTTTATACCTGTCTGGAACTGTCGCTGTTCAATACACGCCAGGATTTGGATTCCCTTTCACTCCAGTGCTATCAGGAACTCCAATACCAAATAGAAAAGGACCATACAAATTCAGCAATCAGCCTTGGATACTTGTATACGGTGTACAAATAAGGTAATCTTGGTTTCCACTTATAATGTGGAAATTATTACATTTTTCTTTTTCCCAAAAATATAACGTGGCATTCCTTTTAAATTTATTTTCGATCTCTTTGTGGCTTTGTTTGTTGTCACCTAGATACCAATTTTCGTTCTTTCCCTCTGATTCGATTTTTTGAATTCGCGTACTATATTGTCGCATTTTCACTGTTCATGGTTATGTGTCATAACTTATACATAAAACTATTTTTCCATTCTTATTAACTATGTACAAATTTCAATAATAATTGCATTTTTTTTTATTCGTCAAAAGTTTGCTGTTCTACCATTGGCTACTTTTAGTTAGCTACAATTTCATATACTGTATGTTTCAAATTTATAAATTTGTAGATCACATTTTATTCAGAAAAATTTTGTAAATCTAGACTTTTTTTAAATCGTAAGAAATTTTTGTAAAAAATTTATAAATATATTTTTTTTTTAGTTTTTCTTTTTAAAATATCTAACTGGTTTTTCATAACATAACAACATTCCTAAATTTATATTCAATAATTTTCTACTAGTTGGAAAATTTTGAATATCAATTTCTTTTTTTACAGTTATTGAATCTACTTTAACTAATACTATTTTTTAATTTCAGGAAACTACCTATGCTGTATTTCCCACCAGTTCAAAAAAAAAAGTTCTTCAACGATAACTATTATTTACAACTACTGGTACTACGTTCTTTCGTTCCAGAAAAACTTGACTTCAGACATCTTCTCAGATCAAGAGAGAAAACTTTTCAAGATATCTTCATATATGACATTATATATTTTATGATTATCTTTATACTGATATATAATTTTTTTAATATTCATTTGATTTTTTTAATCATTTTATATATATATTTTGATTACATTTCTTTTCTTTTTCATTATTCACACATAATTAACATATTATATTCATTTATAATTCATTAATATACCTTCATTGTAATTATTAATATACCTTCATATTATTTATCATTATACCTTTATCATCATCACTCATCATATTTCTTATAATATACTTCTTTAGTATTATTATTATTATCATACCCACTTTCATTTCTCACATACATTCATTTTATACACAAAATATTTTTATCTTCATTTCTTTTCATTTTTCTTCGAAATTCACATTATTTATTATCCATTTCTATATTTTTCCTTCTTTATAATCTATATTGTTTTATATTTGTAAACATTTTCAATATTGTTTTTCACTTTACTTTATCTAACTAACCTGTACCAATAATTTTATAATTTTTTCTGTTTTTCAGTATTATGATTGTTATCCAATATCTTTCTTTTCTTTCTATACTTTTTATTTAGGCGTTGTTTTGTTTCCTCTAATATTTTCTCTCATTGATGTATTTTTTTCTTTATGTTTGTTTTCCATTTTATTTTATTCAAATATTTCTGAAATCATACCTATTTATCAAATTATTTTTTTAACTTCTTTCTATTTTTTATATTGACATTTTACTGTACACATTATTATTATTTCCATTGTTTGTATTTCTTTGTTTCATTTCAAAAATTCCATCTGCCCTGTAAATGCTCATTTATTTGCATTTACTCTTTATTTTTTATTTATGTTTCCTTTTCCAACTCATAATTTTTGTTAGCCACGTTCTATGTCATTCATTTCCATTTATAATTATTTTATCTTTTGTCACCTCTTTGTAACTCAAAAATTCATTTTTGCTATTATTATGTCATATATTTTCATTATTTTTACTTTTATTATTTATTTTACCCTTTTGCAACAAAATTTTTTATTTTCACATCTATATTATCTGTAAGTTCATTATTTTTGTCATTATGATTTATTTTTATATTTTGTATTTGTTTATCCTCTTTTTCCAATAAATTATTCCTATGATCTGTTTTTTGTATAACTACTCCCCCAAATTCCTTATTATTTGTTTGTATTCCATGACAATTATTGATGATTCTACTCTCTAGATTATTTTCTGTTCTTCCCAATTCTAATAATTTTATCTTTTCTACATTTTTAGTATTTCACTCTCTATATTATATTTTTAAATTAGTATCTTTATGTTGCTCTTTCTACTTTTTCTCGAGAGAAACTTTATTTAATTTTTAACTCTTTCTTGTTTACTATTGATATCTAATTTCATGTCATTTATTTTTTTATCCTGCCTTTCTACATGATTATTTATAGTGGATACTTCTTGTGTTATTGCCACATGAAATTCCTCATTTTGTTGTCCTATTTTAGTTTCTAACTGTTTGTGCATTTCTAAAAATTCTTCATTTTGTTCAGATTTAGTTTGTATTTTATTTTCCATAATTTTAAATTGTTCTTGTTTTTGATAGTAATATTTATTCCCATTCTTTCCTCCATTCTTCCCATACTTTCTCTCCATTCCATCATTCATTTCTATTTTCATTCCATCATTCATTCTCTCTATTTTCTCTTCCATTCTTGCTGAATTTTCTTTCAAATCCTGTTTCATAATTTCTTTTATTTCATTTTTTATACTTCCCATATTTTTATTCAAATCTTTTATTTCATCTTTTATGAAATCCATGAATTTTTAAGCTTGACTCTCCCTGCATACTCCTTTTATTTTCTCTCTCACTTACTACTCTCTCCTTGTTCCTGATCACCTCTCTCTACCTTCTGCACCTTCTTCCAAACCAACTCCTTACCTATCTCTCAAATCCATTTTTATATCTCACCATATTTAGCCTTCACGTTATAATGCCAATTGCCAATGTTCGCACAGTGTTGCGATAAATATCAAGAAATAATATATTGCCCTTACTTTGCATTGGAATGATATATTGCCTTTACTTGCCACTACGTTGCGGTAAATATTAAGAAATAATATTTTTCCCTTACTCGCCCTTACGTTGCCTTTGTTATTATTTCGCCCCACGTTTTGGGTGCCAATTGTAATGTATTGATAATTGTGAATATAAATTGTTTTTATGTATAATGAAGATTGCTAATAATTTCCAATCTTGCTTTGTGATCCAAATTGTTATGATATAGATAATTATTTGTGCCCTGTATAATATATTTTAGAATGCAATAATTGCTAGCTAAGGCACTGTTCTCCGTCACGTTGCTACCAATTGTTATCATTTCTCCTTACTACAGCTAAGTCAGTTGGTACGCCTCTTGTCCTAGATAGCTGGTTCAGGCAAATTGAGCCACTAGCCTCTGCTTGATATATCAAATTTCTATTTATTCAATGGTCAGGCAAGTATGATTGTTGATCATGTAGAAAAACAAAACGACAAAGTATCAAAAGCAATTATTTCTTCATTCAGGAAACTTAATTTTACCTGGCCTATGAAAGATAACTTACTCTAAAGTGAATCTACAAATATTCAGGGATAATCATGAGAAAAGTTCATTGGTAAATATACACAACCCCACTTTTACCTTGAAAGTGAAAATTCCTTTGATAGTCTGGAAATCAATTGAAATGCTTATTCCGATGGAATATGAGTATTAGTGAAATTGTTCAGTTCAGAATGTGCACTATGGAAGGTTTATACCTGTCTGGAACTGTCGCTGTTCAATACACGCCAGGATTTGATTCCTTTTCACCCAATGCTACGGAACTCCAATACCAAATAGAAAAGGACCATACAAATTCAGCAATCAGCCTTGGATACTTGTATACGGTGTACAAATAAGGTAATCTTGGTTCTCCACTTATAATGTGGAAATTATTACATTTTTCTTTCTTCCAAAAAATATAACGTGGCATCCCTTTTAAATTCTATTTTCGATCTCTTTGTGGTTTGTTTGTTTCTGTCACCTAGATACCAATTTTCGTTCTTTCCTCTGATTCTGATTTTTTTGAATTCAATGCACTATATTGTCACATTTCTCACTCGTTTTATGGTTATGGTCATAACTTATACATAAAACTATTTTTTTCCATTCTTATTAACTATGTACAAATCCTTCACATAATTGCCTCTGACACTTTCCCGCCTTATTCTCTTTACAATTCTAAATTTACATGTGACCATCTGTTCCTGATTGGCATTGTCATCAAGAAGTTTGTTGTTCTACCATTGGCTACTTCAGTTAGCTATAATTTCATATACTGTATGTTTCAAATTTATAAATTTGTAGATCAGCATTTTATTCAGGAAAATTTTGTAATTCTAGACTTTTGTTGTTTTTTGAAGAATTATGGGTTGTAATCATTCTGACAGTTTTATGAAATTGATTGTGTTATATAATTTGGACATTTTTATCTATTCATACTATATAGGCTTTATAAAGGAAATAGAACTCTAAAATTATGTAAAACAACTTTGAAACTAATAGCTAATCAATAATTATTCTTTTTTGTGGGTTTTTTCTTTTTAAAATATCTTACTGGTTTTTCATAACATAACAATATTTATATATATATATATATATATATATATATATATTTCAGGTGAAATAAAATACAGCCGTCCCAGTTGTTGTCACCGTCGTAAAGGATGATCTTCGATGAATTCGAAGACAGGTGACTTCGTCGTGGATGGCTCCACGATTATTGAGTAAGCAGCTCTAGGCTTGAACTCGTGGGCAGCTGAACAGCTCAGCTTGACATCTCCCAAACTTTTTTGTATGGCAGCTACGAAGGTTGGAATGCAAATGACACTACTCTTATGCGATCATTCATTTGAAGAAAAATTACTTTCTCCACTACTCTATTCTGAGCATGCGCACTAAGTCGTTCAGACTTGCGCACCCATGAATCGAAAAAATCGATAAACGGAATTTAAGTCTGTCTGCTCGTCATGTTGTGTAAAAAAAATTTCATCAGCCGAAAACAATAATAATAATGAAATAATCGAATGTTGTAAAAACAAATATGAAAAAATGGTACAGTTGGTAATGCAGAACACTTAGAATCACTCACATATTTTTCAGTCTGGAAACCCAATGATATAACTGGGAGAGAAGGAAAGGGATACGTCTTGCTCCTACGAAGGTTGGAGTGCAAATGACGTTGTTCGTTCGCGATCATTCAGTTATAGAAAAATCACCTCTCCCCACTTCTCTATTCATGCGCATGCGCACAATCCTCGCGGTGTATGACTAACAAATCTTCCGTACTTTATTTTCATTTTCATGATTAAGTAATATATACCAGAAATGTTTTTTACCTTCGTTATTTTACAATTTATGAATGAGCTTTTTTTGTGGTGTCGTTCAGACTTGCGCGTCCATGATTCAAAACGAGGGAAATGTCTATGCCTCGAAAGTAAAACTGAAAACTCATCCTCAAGGAATAAAATAATAATAATAAAATGATCCATACCATGTAAAGAAAGAATGGAAAATAATCGTACAATTGGTAATGAAACGCTCGAAATACTCACACTTTACATCTTGAAGAAACTCTGAGTGAAAATATATCTTTTAGCTGGTTCTCCTCTAAACACAGATGTTTTTCCTCACGATGGTCAAGACACTAAGACGCTGCTCGTCCGCGATCATTGTTATAGAAAAATTATCCCCACCACTTTTCTACCATCACCAATTTGATATTTATGAAAAAAGTCCGCAACTGAAAATACAATTATTATAATAATTATAATGAAATAACGAAAGGATATAAAAAATAATGATAAAATGTCACCAACCGAAAACGATAATAATAATAATCAGCTACTATATATGAATCCACCTGATTCTTTGATGAAATGAAGACTGCTGTCGTCTTTGTCGTGGTGGATGGCTTGGACCAGAGAAAAACTTTTCTCAGGTTGAGTTGGGTTTAAGATTTTTGAGAACCCCTCTTGATAGAAAAATCGGATCGATTCCAAATCAGCAACCATGGTGTCCCTAGGGAACTCCGTAAGGACTTGAACAAGAATGATGCAACAGCAAACAGAAATATTCTCAATAACTCTTTCTGAAACAAATCGGTAGAGTGTAAGATAGAGGGCAGCAGCGCCACTTTATCAAGAACAAACTGATAGGCAAAATGGTTGGTGGTTGGGCCCTATTGGCTGTAGGTGTCTACCAACAGATGTTCACCAACAAGTGTTCACCAACAGGTGTTCACCAACGGTTTTTATAAATAAAGATTGATGCGACAGCAAGTGGAAATGTTTGATAAATAAAAAAACCTGGGAAACTATCCTAGAAAAAAATGGATAAATCTGGCTTTTTAAACGTTTGAGATATATCACATTATAGAACAATACCAATACAATTCAACCTCATGTATAAAAAAAATCGCATATGCCATAGTGTAATTGTCAGCTCTGATAGCAAAAGTTAGCTGCAACTTTACAGGACAAATGCACTAGTGGTTTTCAATTTATTCATTTGTTTATCAATTATCGCGGTGTTAGTTGCCAAAATAAATAGTTTGACATTTTGTCAACAACTTCATTGAATTCCTAGCACCTAACAATGTAGAGTCGATCCGGTGAGTCAGAACGCTGAAATTTGTCAAATTGTTACTACCTGTGTGCCTACTAATACACAGTTGCGACGCAATCATCAATCTGGCGACACCTTCACGTTTATGCATGCAAAAGATATAATTGAACCAAATACTTCCATCGAGAAATTGAATGTAATATTGCAAGATTGGGCATTTAATATGCGAAAAGACAACGGAGAAGACAACAATACAAAGAAGCGGTAGTTAAAACTATTTGGAACACCACCGCTAAAATGCTACAAAGTAAATATTATTACGAATTCAATATTGTTTTCAACTCTTTCACCGACGTTCAGTTTAATTGGAAATTATCCCTTTCACTGATAATTTTTTGTTTTTTGAAATAATTTTTTTATATTTTGCACACCGTATGTCTGATTTTTCAATGATTTTTGAGCCTATAATAAAAAATTTGTGATAGCTAATTTTTGTGTTTTTCGTTGTGCTAAATTCAGTACAGTATGAGTTGATGGTACATGACGAATGATGTAATCAAAACCAATGTGATGGTATAAACAATACACTGACAATTATAAATTATTTTTAGTGGACTCGAAATATATATATATATATATATATATATATATATATAAGTTATTTTACAGTTTACTGTGATATTCCAAAAAACAGTTGCTTTTTTTTGCGATACACAAATGTAAATTGCATATTATGCAAAAGAATTGTGTCTTGCCTTTACAGTTTGGCATTTTGCACCTGTTTGAGTAGTTTTCACTAACTGCAGGTAAATGTTCCACACCGTCAAGTCGCACCTCCTGCAGATGTCTTTCTTTTCTGAAACCTTCTTCTTGTTAATGTTGGTGTTCCAGGTGGAGTTGGCTTCTGAGGATGGTCTTCCACGTTTTTCTATGGCGTCTTACTGCTTTTATAAGCACATCTGCGATGTAGCTTTGAAAGTGAACTAAATCCAACACTTTTCTTGAGTATTGAGGACTTCTGCCTGCTTTCTGTACTCTTACCATGCGTTTGTGCAAGCCAAATAAATGGCGTGAGTGAACATCTGTAATGTCCATTTTCTTTGAACGAATAAATGTTCGGTGAAGAGGTTTAAAAAAATCCATTTTATCTATCCCTCCCCATATACATATTGTAATTTTTTACAATTTCAGGGCCTAGTACCTGGATATATTCTTTATTTTTCTTATCCCATCGTTTACAATGGTCTGTCTGTCCAAGCCCCATGAAGTTTGATGCGGGGTACACTGGCTTATTGTCATACCATTTGGTAAGTTTAACATTTCCGTCGTCACTTACCAACTGTTCCATGGAACCACGTCCTTATTTTTTCATATCATTATCTGAATTGAACGGAGGGCGACTAAATCTATCGATTCTTGCAGTACAGGCTGCAAATATATTATTTTGTCGCAAATATTACAGCAAATTATAGTTACTAAAAAAATTATCAAAATACAGTTGAAAATTGCCGTTATGGATTCTTTCTGCCAATTTTAATACAACAGATGCTCCAAGTCCGAAAACTTCTAGTTTGGTTATATCAAGTTCTGTCGTGGCACCCTGATACAGTAAAAAATCAAACATTGTTCCACACCACACAGCGCAAAAAGTTCGATGTCCCATGGTTTCGGTTTTTTTTGTACGTATGGTTTCACATTCAGTTTTCCTTTGAAGGGGATCATTTGGTCATCAATACTCAAATGTGTTTCTAAAGGCAAGCTCTTATGATGTCATATATTGGACGCACTTTCCAGAAGCGATCTTTGTTATCCTCGTCCTTGTTCATCGTATTGATGAAATGAAGATTTTGTCTCAATGAATAAAATCGATTCATTGGCATTGCTCGTGATATCTGAGGGATTTCTAATTGACTATCCCAGTAAAAACTTATTCTAGGATAGTGAAGATTACCCATCAATATGTGAATACCCACAAAGGTTTCCATTTCTTCTACTTTTGTAGGGGCAAACTTAACTTCATTTTGCAGTGCATGAAGATTTGTATTTTCAACCATAATTTAGAAAAGAGAATCGGTGAAATATTCTTTGAAAAGATGGCAGGTCTGCAAATAGGTCACGTCGACTTTTCCCTTTCTTCGTGCCATTTTATTGTTGCTGGGCTAAAAACTTTCAATTTTCTTCCATCCTATGTCATCCTTTGTTGTCAAGTTATTGCTGACCAAAAGTCTTTGATTTTCTAATTTTACTTTTTTTCATCCTGCTGTTGATGTTGTGGGCACAGGGTCTCCTTCTGAACTCGTGTTCTACATCCCTTGATGAAATTGGGTCTGACAAGTTTCCTGTGGATAACCAACGTTTTTTTCGTGCTCGTTCTCCGAATCTACATCCAAATAAATAATTTAGCATCTCAAATTAATTTGGCATCCATACAATTTATCTCCAGAATCTTCCAAATCAGGGCTCCAAAACCCAAATCATCTCTCATCCCCACTCAGGCATTCCATGTCTGATAAATCATTTCTATGATTCCAGTAACTCATAATCAGTTGATGGCCTTCTGGAAGCCATTTCAATCAATAATACTCGTGAAAATAAAAAGTAAGTATATACAAAAAAAGTGGTGTTATATTTACCAAACCAAGGATACCAGTACTGCACAATGTCCTAAATTTATCACACCTCTATAAATGTTCAAACTCACAAATAGTAATGGAAATTGTTTTATTTTCTTGATCAAGAATGCAAAACAAATACTTTGTACATAAATATTGTTTTCACAAACTGTATGCTGAATAGTTGAAAGATTGCATGAAATAAATAGCTGAATCCAGATGATTGAAATCCTTGATTCTGTCAGCGGACAATTCCAAATATATTGCCTCTACTAACTGATAGATGGCTGGAAAAAATTGCAACTTGGCAACTTAAACATTAACGAATAGAACTTTTAACCAAAATGCAAAACCAGTTATTTGAACATAAAAAAAAAAGAAATCCGTGTCCTAAATTCAGGACACTAGAGAAAGGGTTATCCATTGATTATTCTTTCTCGATTAACAGGTTGTCTCAAATTATTTTATGATTTTTACAAACCGCTAAATATCATTATGCTTTTTTAAATTAATGTTCAACTGTCAATAGGATATGTCTATAATTTTGTATATTACTAGCAAATTGGAAATTATCACACTGATCAATCTTTCTTCAATTAACAGGTTGTCTCAAATTATCTTTGATTTTTACAAGCCCTAAATATACATTATGTTTGATTATTATTAATGTTCAACTGTAAACAGGATATTTTCCTAATTTTTGTATATATCTTTCTTTTTTTTCTTGCTCCAAGGATCTAATTTAGGGAATCTTTTATTGTTGCTTGTACTTGAGACTATCCCCTACATTGATTATTTTATAAGCTGCTAAATACAGTATATTTGATTATTCTTCATGTTCAAATGTCAATTTTTTTTTTTTCCCTTTCTATTATGTATTAAATTTTACTCTCCTGAAAATGGTATACTTGAACTCAGTAATTTGGATCTAGAATTTGTTTTTTCTATAATATCTGATTTTTTTTAATGATCAATTGATTTAAATTGTTTTTTTTTTATATATAAGTTTGAACTTAATATCACACTTTTATACTTGGATCCAAAAAGCTTGGATCCGCAATTTGTTCTGTATTATAATATCTGCATATAATATTCTTTGTTATTGGATTTGTATTTTTTTGTGTTTTCACTTAATATTTGGGTTTTTTTTGTTTGTTAATTTTTCATGGTGCTCTCCACTACAAAAAGTTTTATAACCAAGTGTCAGTGAAGTTGAGGAGAAGTAGATATATATGAGTATATATAACTCTTCTCTTTTTTGCCCAGTATTATTTTCCTCTCGATAAGTTCCACGATTGTTTTCCGCGACAGAAGCCTCTCTCTCTCTATTTTCCTTTTCAGAATATCATTCGGTTCTTTTTCTCATTGTTTCTTTTTTCCCTATTTTTTCTTCTTTCTTTTACTTTCCTCCTTCTCCCAGATGCTGAATGTTCTCTATATGAATGTAAGATCTTTCATCCCACATTTTCCTGAACTTCAAAACCAGATTGTTGACGTGGACTGCGATATTGTTGGAGTTACAGAAACTTGGCTCAGCGATGGAATTTCTAGCAACATAGTAGCTTTAAACGGATATACGTTTGTTCGTCAGGATAGACCTACCAGAGGCGGCGGCGTGGGTAAATATGTAAAAAATATTTTAAAATATGACACTTTATTTTCTGAATGTGATGATATTATGGAACACATATGGATTAAAGTTTCTGCTTGGCAAATATGTTTTCAAGGATAGGGAATGCTTATAGACAACCTAGTGGCAACAATTTAAAGTTTTTGATCATTTTGGTAATATCCTCGAAACATTTTTCTAATTTCGATTATATTATTTGTAATGCGTGACTTCAATATCAACATACTAGACACAGACGCCAACATCACTATACGTTTCTAAATGATATTCTAGACAGATTTTGCAAACAATTGATCAAAGTACCAACACGTGGTCCCTCGTTACTGGACTTGTTTATAACAAATTTTGATACTGAGCAATGTGAGGAAATGGTCGGAGGAGACACGATAACTGATCACTCATCGATAAACTTGGAATCTATTGCCCCCCAGTCAAATAAAACTCTAATATATAGATCTTTCTGTGATATTGAGCATGAACATTTCCAAAACGACCTACACTCACAGCCATGGCATTTTAATTTCTTTTTTGAATTATAATATACACACAGTACTTGACAAATATGCACACATGAGACTAATTTCACAAAAAAAACAAGTTATTATTCACGTTGGATAACTGATAACATTGAAATTATGCAGAAATATAGAGATAAGGCCCTGCAAAAATTCAGAAGAACTCAGCTACCTAAACATTGGTCATATTACAAATAATTAAGGAACTTTTACCACTAGTGCCATTAAATCTGAAAGAAGGCATATCTGAACTTCAAATTGCAAACGTAGCCTGAGAGATAAAATGGTTAGAACTAAAAACTTAACATATCCATAAAAAACATGTTGGAACTCCTGCACATCTAATTCCGTGAGGAGCTAAATAACTTTTTTACAAACCTAAAGGGACCTAACAGTCGACAATAACTTAATTTTATAAAACAATAGAATGAAATGATATTGACGAACTAGATTCAGTTTCAGTAGTAAATGAAGAAACTATAATTGATATCATTAATGATATTGGTAGTAAAGCATTTTTGGAAATGATGGGCTCAATATTATCATTATCCGTTATAGCTGTCCCCTAATCGTTCCCATCATTGTCCACATTAATGAATGAGTGTTTGTTGAAAGGATATTTTCCGACAGACTGGGAAAATTTGTAAAGTAATTCCATCCTTAAATTAGTCTGAGGCAGATTAGCATCTTATCTGTCTCCCCTAAAGTTTTGAGCGGGCAATCGAATCCCCAGATTAGAGACTTCGTTAGTAATAATACATTTTACCCATCTGGTTTTTAGAAAGGACTAAGTGCCACGGCACTTGCAGATGTCGCTTTATGATTTATTGAAAACCATTGATGGGGGCAAATATCGGTGCTGATATTGTTGGACTTTTCGAAAGCCTTCTGATATGTTGAATCATGATATTCTAGCAGCAATGTTTAAATACTTGTATTTGTGAAACAGTATGTTCCCTCTCCCATCGTATCTGAATGGCCTGTAAACAAATTGTACAAATCGGTACCCCAGAAATCTACTTCCCAGAAAATTCAGTGGAGGCCCAGGTAGTATTCTTGGCCCATTTTCTTTACTCTGTTTACATCACTCCTGCCTGATTCCCCTCAAGTTTTGTAACTATCACCTTTATGCGGATGACACGCAGCTATACTTTTTTTTTAGTATCCTGATGTATCCGAAGCAATTCTAGAGCATTAACAGTGACCGGGAGAAATTATCCAATACTTCGAGACATCACTGTCTGAAAATAAACACAAAAAGTCAATAGCCTTTTATTTTGTAATGATAACACTTTAGCACTTATTGAGGATAGAGTCTCACTTGAAATTGCAGGTACCTCAATTCCAATCGAAACACTTTGGGATAAATGTAGGTCTAATCCCTTGTCACTAAATTAGATTCAAAAAAATATATATCTTCTAAACTCAGAATTGTATATGCCACACTGAAACTGATTTATCTCAACGACATTCTCTCGTGTGAACTGAAAAAATGTTATGTGATTCACTTGTATTATCACATTTGATGTAGCTTATGGCCCCTGTTTAGACAGTGATGAATCTAGATGAATTAGAAACTTCAAAAATCTTGTGTCCGACTGGTTCATGGAATAAGAAAATATCACCATATATCCGGAACTTTGGGGAGGATGGTTGAATATGTATAACTGTCGAACTTTATATTTTGTATGTTCAGCCCATAAAATCTATAGGGACAAAAACACCCCCACTTACAAACAAACTTACTTATAGAACAGATGTTCATAATTTGAATATCCGAAAAACCTTTTTTGTGTGCCGAGGTAATGAAAAATATTTCAAGAGATCGTTCTCCCATGGGTCGTGGTCTGTGTAAACAATTTGCATAGATTAGATCTTTTTTTATTATCATCCTCTACAAAAATCATTCAAAGTTAAATACAGAAAATATCTTTTATCATCACAAAAATAATCTCACAAATGTATACACGTTTCTTTCTTCCACCCCTCCTCACCTTTTTTCTCTCACTCTCTACTTTCTCCCTCTCTAGTTCACTCTTTTTACGATGATTCATTGAAGCTTTTGCGATATCCAATATATGTGCGTGGCCACTGTATTTTTATTTCTCGGAAATTCTTATTCTGATCTGAATTCAGTGGTGTATAATACATTTTTTTTAATTCTATAAAATGTCAGGTTTTAAAAACTTAATGATATTATCCAGAGACAGTTAAACGCCCCAGGTGTGAAATTCTTAACCTGAAACCGTCATTTTTTCTGTGAATGATTGGGCCCTAATTCACACACGATAACCTCACACCAACACCTCAGACCAACGTAGTAGTCAACCGAGACCGTTAAACACCTCCAGACGAAGTCCCCATACCTAACCTAACCCACAGCCGCTATTTTTCTTTTTTCAGATTTCAGTGGCAACCTCCAGAGGCTGCTGAACATCTCACAGGCGGGTCGGCCCCCATAACAAACATTTTTTTCTCACTTAACCTACAACCGCCATTGTTTTTTCTATGAATGATTGGACATCTTGATATTCCTAACCTACAGCTGCCATATTTTTTTCTATATATGGTTGGGCCCTAAAACGATCCCCATAATGTACTGAGACCTCTCAGATCATTGTGGCAGTCCTAGAGACCGATTAACACTTCCAGACTGGCCCCTTATAACGGACATCTCAAATTCCTAACATACGGCGGCCCTTATCTTCCTTTTATATGGTTGGGGCCAAAACAACCCTCTATAATGTCCTGAGGACCTCTAGACTATTGTGACAGTCCTAGAGACCACTTAACACCCCAGACGCGGGCCCTCAGAGCGGACATTTCTTCTCACTCAACCTAACGTGGACATATTTTTTCTATATATGGTTGGGCCCCAAAACGACCCTTATAACGTTCCCAGCTGTCTGTCGTAGCAGCCCAGGAGAGAGCGTGTATAGCCTCAGGGGATATGAGCACAGATGGAACTGCTCATATCCCCTTAGCTATTCTACTAACTAGCTGGTACTCGCGACTTCATCCATGTAGAATTTGTATTTTTTCCAATGTTTTACTTTGTGTTGTTCCATCTAACAGCATTGATGAATAAAGATGTAATATAGTTCAAAAGAATAAAAACAAACAGAAACAAAAACTAACTATATATATATATATATATATATATATATATATATATATATATATATAAATGAAATGGAATTCAATGGACATAGAAGTGTTAACTGTAGACACGTGTTTCGGGCTCTCGGCCCTCATCAGTACGGTGAAGAAGTGCAAGGATGAACAACACTTGGTAGAAAACGACAACCAATGGAGACAACAAACAAGGCTAGTCCACATTTGTGGTTCCGTTAGCAGATCCTGAATTCCAGGGCAACAACCAACGTCACCACGGAGGCAGCTATAGCTCAAAGAGAAGGGGCTATGTCCATTGAATTTCTTCCCCATTTTCTTTAACAGTCCCCTGATATTCCTCCCTTTCATCCTATAATCCTGGATTCGGATGTCATGCAGGTAGATATGCGGGCCTCCGTGGTGACGTTGGTTGTTGCCCTGGAATGCCGGAAACCACGAATGTGCGGCTGGCATCTCTTGTTGACCTGATTTGTCGTTTTCTACCAAATGTTGTTCATCCTGCACTCTCTTCACCGTACTTTGATGAGGGCCTGAGAGTCCGAAACACGTGTCTACGCTTAACACTTCTTTGAGGCTATGTCCATTGACTTCTTCTATTTTGTTTAACAGTCCCCTGATATTCTTCCCTTTCATCTATATATATATATATATATATATATATATATAAAACAAGGTATAATCTACCCTCCTACACCGTAATAATGCCATTTTATCTGAAGAAAAAAATTAAAACATGTTTTGTCTTTGTAAATTGAAAATGGGTAGAGCCATCCCCAAATTTTCAGGTGACCTGCTCAGAGGAAAAGTTCAGCAACTCCCTGAATGCAATAAACATTAAACCCTCGATATTTGAATAAGGTAGAAGAAGAAGAAGGTGTGGTAAATGTATACATTGCAGCCTGCCTGAGATAAATATTCAATTTCAAAGTGAAGAAACCATCTAACCTTTGTTATATCCAAACTGATGATAAAGTCAGTTGACTTCATCTCTGCTTTGAGGCATTTATCATAATCATCACTGGAAAGGGGAACAAACGACACAAACACCTATTGATAAGGGAAACATTCATTGCAATTGCATATTGTTTTTAAAATTCTCGGCCATTGTAAATTGTAAATGATTCAATGATTTTGAACTGAACACTGTTGCTAGCAAGATTCTCCTGCAAGCACGGTTTACGAGAAGGTTTTTAAAATTCTACTAGTGTTTTCTGATTGGCTGGTAAATAAAAGCCCTGGAATTAGCACCAAAATTGTCTTTGTTTTGCTGACTCTTTAAACAAAAACAACGAGCTATTCCAAAGTGTATTTTGAAAAGTAGGAGACAGGATGAATCTTCTCGCATTTAAGGAATAAAGTGGCAAATTCAATTCTGGTTGGATCCGGAGTCGCCAATCACTGTGTAGTTTTCGTACTAGATATCTAGGAACGAAAAATATAATCTATTTTATATCAAACCTAGCTGGCAACCAACGACTTTGTCCGTGTAGAATTTGTATTTCTTCCAATGTTTTACTTTTGTGTTGTTCCATATAGCTTATGCTTGTGGCTTTGCCTGCTTCCTGTTATCCTTATTTCTGAGGGGTGGCATAATTGATTTAATACGGAAGTAATGCTTTGTGATGACTATTACAAATTCACTTAACCACTTTTCACCCTTCAGGAAAAGGAATTTCCTTATAAGATTAAACACGATTTTATTCATTTGTAAGAGAGTCAAGCACCAATTTTCAATGATCCTGACTTGAAAACTAACGTAAACCTTTATAAAATGTTCATCCCCATTTCACCCCGTTGGGGGTTTTAATTTTTAAAAACACTGAAAACATATATATCTCAAATACCAAATTTCATATCCCCAACTTAAAAACTTGAATTTTTAAACACCCTAAAATACGTGTATGAACGATAACAAGGTGCTTGGTTTTCACCGGGACATTATAAGACAGACTTCGTTCCATAACTGACAGTTGACAGGAAATATCAATGACAGTGTGGAGTGGCGCTTTGGTGAAAGATTGAAAACATTACACTCTTTCCACTTGAAGATCTAGACGTACATGTGGTTTACCTAGGTACAGGTGTGCTTACAAGAGGGGTGATTGGTACATATTCCGTTTGAACACTGGTAGGATTAAGTTCAGAATGGATTTCATTATTGCCTGCTAGACTCGGGTTCCTCTGCAACAAGTGAAGAGAACATAGTTAAGTATTTATGAATTTTTAACGATGTACTGTGACTGTGAGGTAAATTCTCGCATGTGATCCACATGTTCAAATTTGATATTGTCATTAACCTGACTAAATAAGTATATACACTTATAACCTTTACAACTGCACCTATGGGCCCATTTAATATCATTATTTCTGATTTCGATATACACTTTTTATTCACATTAACGTAACATTTCAGGAACTATAGAATTATTATATGACTGTTTATAACTAATTAGTATTTTGACCAAACACTGGTTCTTAATAAACAAGCCTAGTTCTTGGTTTACTTTTGAAGATCATCCAGCAGGGTCAATTCAGTAAAATAGATGGGGGGGGTGTTATATGTAAATAGAAAATTATTCAACTCTGAGATATGACAAAGTATTGACAACGTAACTCTTCACAGCTTGCACTCCTAATTCTGCCAATCCGTTGGACCATGGGAGGATATGGAAAGCTTTTTACTGATCAATACCATTTTCCTGGACAAAAAAATAAAATTGAACTGATCAATGCCAAATATTGAAAACTCTGTTTCAGCTTTACCAGTAGTCTGACTTGCATTGGGATGTATGATTCTGTATACATCTATCCATTTAGAAAAAAACTTTCCAAAATAATCAGCCAAGATATTGAAGATGGATCTGAATTTGAATTTTGTTTCAACTGACAAATAGCAAGTCCTTATAAAATTTTCTATATCGATTGAAATGTTAGGCCACCAAATGAACTTCTTGAGCATTTTCGATCTTACAATGCCGATATAGTTTTCATGCAACAAGTTTAAAACTTGTTCTCTAAGGCAAAAGGTATAACTAGACAGTTATCCCAGATGAGATAACCAAACTCTACAGTCAATTCATGACGACTATTAAAATATGGTTTGAAATTCAAATCTGATATTGAATATGAGATCTATAATTTTGATAAGATGTAATGTTAATACAGTTAATTATTGTAATAGAAATGGCCAGACGATCCAGTGGAGCATGTGGAGTTCTTTTGGGCCGCCTACTAGTTTCTAAATTATTTATGTTTCAACAAGGTTTAAGAAATTGTAAATTTGAATGGATGCCAGAATTAGGATAAATAATCAATAATAATTTCAAATCAAATGTTTCTCTGTATATAACTACAACAATAAAACAAATACCAAACTTATATCTATTTACAAAAAAATATACATAAGTTTCTGTTGCATAATAAACTGTATCATGTATCTGCTGTATGACAATTTTTTGTTTCAAAAAAAAGAAATATTGCTTTTGGTTGCTGAACCTGTCGGTTTTATCGATGACGATATACCTCTGATTGTGTTATGTGTAGCTCGTAGCTAGACTTCACGTAGTCAGTATGGCTCGCAATCAGGGGTACCCCTATGGCATGCTGAGCGACCGATCAGGTGGAACATACAAGAACCATCTTTGACCAATCGTCAAATACTTCTTCACAAAGCTCTTCACAGCTCTGTGATAATTATCACCCAATAAGAAACATACCAAAGATATATCTAAAAACTCATGAAAAAATATATAATATTCAACTATATCACACTTCTTATGATTGAACCAAAATATATCCAAAATTTGGAAAACCCTCTTTAAACCCTCTAAGGAACCCTTGTCAGAGTAAGCAAACTAATAAGATGAGTCCAGATATAAATTAATTCTTTCTGAAGAAATATTTCACGTTCCTCGTTAAAAAAAAATATCTGAACGTGATATGTTTAAAAATGTTGGTCAAAAAAAAGATCATTTTCAAATACTTGATATCACACGGAACCCACTGATTTGAAATCACTTTCGCAGGAGAAAGGTCATTAGTTATTTTAACATGAACAAATTCTACTTCTTTACTCCAATGACTGACAAGTTTCAGAACCCCTGATCTCTCGATCGAACCCTCGATCGCTCAGAAAAAGGACGAGAATCGTACGTTCTATCTTTTAATGCCAAAATCGTCCTGTCAAACCTTTGCGTTCGATCATATTCTTCTCAATTCTGATGACTGTTCGCCGTTAGATGGCGTTTAAGATTTCCAATAGGGATTCGTCGATAAGAGTTAATAAGATAACTTCAGCTACTCTTAATTATTCTATATCTCTGAGCATATCAATAAGAAATGTAACAGATATATCGTTACAAAGAATATATCTCTTTTGTATATTTGGCAATAGTTTCTTGAGATAAAGTGAGTAGTTGATGTTAGTGAATGAATTTCATACAAAACATTTGAATCTGCGGTTACTGACAAACGGGATAAAGCATCTGAATTTCCCATAAATTCACCATAAATATCCTATCCTACTAATCTTGCTACTGACATTGAATGTAAGGCTTTATTCGGATTGAATTGTTTGTAGTGGTTGAAAGATTGCAATGTTGACCATAGTAAATACTTATGGAATCGTTTGATGGCAAAGATAATTGCTAACGCTTCCGTTCCAAGTTAGACTAATTTTTCTCTGAAGTAGACGGAGTACTAGATACAAACAATACAGGACGGTCTTCATCAATGATTCTGTGACTCAGAAAAGCACCTACTCATAAGCGGACGCATCACAAGCAACCACAATTTGTTTCGATGGATCAAAATGTACAAGCACTCTGATTATTCAGGAGAATTCTCACTATGTTTGAACGCTTCCCTTGAAGTTTTCTGACCACACAAATGGAGCACTCTTTCCTGTAATTCATATAAGATAGCAACATGGGTGAGAATTTGTGTAAAAATTTTGTAATCCTAAATAATATCTCAATTGTGTAATATTAATCGGTCTCTGGGGATTTATAATGGCTTCAACTTTTCCCAGGATGGATGTAACCAATCCTTATCAACTCTATGTCAAGATACTCCACTCTGATTCGAAAAGTTTACATTGGAATGGTTTACTTTTACATTGAGTTTCAGCTTTACTCCACCCCCATAAAGTTAGCAAACCCGATTACTTAAAAATCGATAAAACCTAGCTCCATATTTGTAGAATAATTATCATAAATTTGTCGTGAATACAAAAAAATTTGTCGCGTTTTTATTTTTCTTTATAGGGAGTGACTGTACACTACAGTAAATTTGCGAGTGAAAGTCGAATTTCAGAATTATTGATATCAAAATTTGTAGTATAATTGTCGAAATCCACTGAACATAATTCACTAAATATCGAAAAGGAAAACATTCTCAATTGATATTGAATAGAAAGATTTTTCTGAGAATTGAAAATCCTCGATAAATTAAGCTATTTTCTGTGAATGTCTAACTGAAAACAACTACTTTCTGACTAAAGCCACGCTGGACATTGAAATACATCTGATAGATATTCTGAAAGGACCCTAACTCAGAAGAACAAATCTGAAATTGAAAATTTGCATTTTCATTCAGATAGTTATTTAGTTTCTATTCAGTCTCAATTAAGAACTCATAAAGATGAATGAGACAAAGAAGAATGTTTTCCAAAAGAGATTACTCAAAGAAATCATTCGTAACATTGATGCAAGAGAGGCATCGATCGCTAGGTCTTCAATACATTTTGTCGACGATCATTAGGAAGACGGAAGAATGGGAAACACATTTTCAAGAAGCAATCTCCTTTGCAAACATGGAAAAAGTTAGAATCATTTCTTTTGGCGAGACACTTTGAAATTAGTGTTTTGACATTAAAACCTGTCATGGGATATGCTACATCTCTTTGTTGAAAATATGATCAGGATGTTCATAAAATCAGATGTGGAATCATCTGCGACTGAAAGTTAAACTTTAGTCACTATCTTCCATCGTCAAGATAACCTCTTGTGGGGTATTCATGTTGAAAAGGAAACATTCTCATTGAATATTGAATAGAAATATTTTTCTGAGAATTGAAAATCCTCGATAAATGAAGTTATTTTTTGTGAATGTCTAACAGAAAACAACTACTTCCCCGGCTAAAGCCACGCTGGATATTGAACTACATCTGATAGATATTCTGAAAAGACCCTCACTCAGAAAAACAATATTAAATTGAGAATGTTTCACTTTTCAACATGAATACCCCTCAAGAGGTTATCTGATTTCATGAACATCCTGATCATATTTTCAACAAATAAATGTATCATACCCACTACAGGTGTTTAATGTCAAAAACACTAATTTCAAAGTGTTTCTGCAAAAGAAATGATTCTAACTTTTCCATATTTGCAAAGGAGATTGTTCTTGAAAATGTGTTTCCATTCCTTCCGGTCTTCCTGATGATCGTGAAGCGTGAAATAGATTTTAGTCGACAAAATGTATTGAAGACCCAGTGAATGCGATGCCTCTCTTGCATCAATGTTACGAATGATTTCTGGTGAGTAATCCTTCTGGAAACATTCTTCTCGCCTCATTCATCTTCATGAGTTCTTAATTGAGACTGGAATAGAAAACTAAATAACCATCTGAATGAAAATGCAAATTTTCAATTTCAGATTTGTTCTTTGAGTTAGGGCCTTTCAGAATATCTATCAGGTATATTTCAATGTCCAGCGTGGCTTTAGCCAAGGAAAGTACTTGTTTTCTGTTAGACATTTATAAAAAAATAACTTCATTTATCGAGGATTTTCAATTCTTAGAAAAATCTTTCTATTCAATATCTCAATTGAGAATGTTTCCCTTTCAACATGAATACCCACAAGAGGTCATCTTGACGATGGAAGATAGTGACTAAAGTTTATCTTTTAGTTGCAGATGATTCCACATCTGATTTTATGAACATCCTGATCATATTTTCAAGAAATAAATGCCCTAAAATATATTTTAAAGAAAATATACGCTATGAAAATTTCTGAGTTCTGGGCAACATCACTTTATAAAAGTACATCTGATTCGTGCATTTTATATGGAAAGGCGAGTGTCTCACAATGTTAAATTCGAATTTTCAAAAGTTTTTTGTAAACGATGATTAATTCTACAATTCCAATTTCTTTTCAACAAAGCTCATAATTTCGACATTTTGAATTGCTGGCGTTTACGTTAGTTCTGTCTATACAGGGCCAGCAGCTTGAGATTGTGAATTCCATTCGCGATCTAGGTATATTTTTTGACGCTGAATTGGACTTCAACAACCACGTGATAGTACAATAAAAAAAGTCTCAGAAACTTGGGCTTCATCTTTCGTTCCACTCAAACTTTCAGGAATGCCAACATCATAATAACTTTATATAATCATCTAGTTAGAAGTCACCTGATATTGTTATGGTTATCAGGTGTGGAATCTCATTTATCAGAAGAACATAGAGTATTCAAATTAAATTGATTAACCATATCAACTTCAGATTCATTAGAGTACTTCACTTTCAAGGTTACGAAGCTTAACCTACAAACTATAAATAATCAAATTATCGTCAAGAAGACTCATTTTCTATGCACTGTTCTTACATAAGGGTTCGTTTTCTTATCATACAAATGTAGTGTGGTTAAGGTGGAAGGTGGGGGTCGAGAATTACGTCATTTTCTATGAAATACACCTTATTTCACCCAGATTTATAATAAAATTTTGGTGGATCTATCTATAATTCCAACCACCACATTAGCAGTTATGTATGTTGTAGCATGTATTACAACATTAAAGTTTGCATAGTATACTGTGACTTTGTTTTCCATTTTGAAATGTTTGTAGTCTTGCTAGCAAAACGATGCACTGCATCATCATCTTCTAGATCAATCCAGTTCATCAGACAATTAATTATTGATCTTCAATGTTTACAAAAGTTTTATTTCCGTTTATCGAGGGTAACTGTGGAAGAAAGTTTTAAATAATTCTGAAGGATAAAGAATAACTATCCCCCAATGGAAATTTCTTCTATTTCTTTGGCAGTTAATTGCACAGTTCGTCTCACCCTCAACTTACAGATTAACATAAAAATATTCAATGGATTCTACTGAATGATGAATATAAAAACGCGCCCTATGTTATTCAATGGCAGTATAAACTGAGAACGGCGAATTAATTGGGAATTCCTTTCTTTAATACACCTATATTGGTGAATATTGTTTTTTCAGACAAAAAATCACTAAACAATTGTCAAATGACCAAAACATAATTTTGTCTCAATTATTTTAGTCAACTTTTTTTTTCTCAACTTTATTTTTTTTTCAACTATTTTTTTTCTCAAGTATTTTCAACTTTTTTTTCTTAACTTTTTTTCTCAACCTAATTTTTTCAACTATATTTTATTTTATTATTTCAACCCCACCTGAAAGAGAAAGAGGGAGAAAGGAGAGATGGACAGAAACACTGAAATACACACATACATATTTATTTCATATAAGAACAATCCTAAAATAAACTTAATTCGGTAAGATATATGAACATAGCCATTCGTGAAGATATTGGGTGTTTCTCTGGGCCCACATGAACTTCCCGCTGTTGTGGTAAGGGTAGTGGACCAGGATGGGCTCGAATTTCTCTGTCGACCATTGAATTGAATCATAATGGGTCACATTGTAGATTTCAACTTGATGTGACAAACCCATTTCCAGTCATTTTTCTTTGAGGAAATCGTATTTTTGGTTTCCTCCCATCTAAATCCGATCAGCCTGGTAGAATATGTGTCTCAGTAGGATGTCGTCTATTTCTTCGTATACTATGTAGCCGGTGTCGTATGGAATACCATGCATCTAGTTTTCCAAATATCGTACGATGCGACGGTCTTGGGCATCCAGGTTGGTATAGGGCACAGGTGTCTTGAATGAGAAGTTGTGTCGCTGGCTGCCGACGATTATGGACACCTCCTTTGGATAGAAGGTGCCATTGACTTTGAAGGTTCGAATATCAACGAATGCGATATGATGGCTGGATGAATGAACGAACGCCGCCGCGCCGTAGCGATATATGTCAGGTTTCTCATCGTTCCGGAGAGGGGATGATATTCCATCATGCAATCGTGAATGATGATGCAATAGACACGAGTTCGACCGGAGAATCCCACGCTCGATTCGATATACAATCGTACATCAACCGTATCGGATTTCATAGTTTCTTCCTGTTTTGAACAATCGATGACGAATAAGGCGCGATATTTGGAACCGAGGTAATCCAAAAGTGAGGACTTTTTCAAGGAATTCGTATAGCTGCCGTGAAATTCCGTATAGTTGGAATGCGCTTCGGTATAGTGATTATTGGCAAAATTCAAGTGTAGACGTTCGTTGGGCCAATATTCGCCGTTCAAAGACAAACGGATATTTTGAATGTTGAAAGGTGGAAGGATCGACAGAATCGTTATCTCGTACATTAGTTTGGAAACACAAGATGACAGTGGCCTTTCAACACTGGTACTCGTCTTAACCGATCATATTTCACGTTGAGCATTTTGCGTAATCGAAGGCAATTCGTTCAATTCCCATTTTCGGAACGGTATCACTATAGATCTGTCTGTCTGTATGTTATCGATCACAATTCGAGCCCTGTCGTTCCCACCGCATTATTACCTGCCTCACGTATAATGACGCAAACATCATCATTTTGGGCTCTAACAAATCGTAGAGTTTGTCGTCCACACATAATCATCGGATAATCGTTGGAAACCTCGAGAATATGTCGGAGCGGTACGAGAAGGCTGAAAGAATTGTCATCTTCATTCAAAAAAGGTAAATCGGGATAATTCCAACCGCCTATGGCCAAATGCTGAGAATCCGTAGGTTCGTAACATAATAGGGCTCGAATGGCACTCCCAATCCCCGGATCTCGAACCGATTCAATTTCCCGGGCGCTCTCGCTATAAGTGCAAGAATCGAAAAGGAAAGCACCCACATTAGGGGCCAATGTAACGTTACCTCCCCATTATTCAATTCAAGTCTACCTTCAATCAGTAGCAGAGATAAACTCATGGCAAAAAACGAGTCCATCTAATTGATTCAAAATTACACGATATTGTTGCAATTGAATGCTTTCATGAACGGAGTATGAGTTCTGTATTCGGCTTCACGAATGGACTTGTCAAATTTCGGAAACCGATACAATTCGAAAATGGGTGCTGAGATGGAAACATCATCGTCGCCTCTTCTTCTTTTGAAGTTCATTCTGATGAATAAATTTTAAACCGATGGAACGGAGAAAGGATTTATTCGAAGAGGTTATCTGCTGCTGCCGCACCACCCGCTCGCTTAAAGGTTTCTGCAATACTGTCGCCGTGACGTCACTCTTACCCCTTTTATTACTACCGCTGCCTCTGCCGCTACCGATATCTGGCAAAGCTGTCATCTCGAGTTTCTCCATGGAATCCACGAAGTCGTAGGAGAATACCCTTTTTGCGCGTGATTAGGGAAAATTGTTCAACGTTAAAATTTTGAAATTCGCGATTTGTATTACAGAGGTCTTCCACTCTGAGCGTGCGCACCAACTCGTCCAGGCTTGCGCCCATGAATCGGAAAGAGTCGATTAAATGGAATTTAATGTATGTCTGTTCGTCGTATTGTGTGAGAGATATATATTTCTCTTCGTTTATTGGAAGGAGACTCACCCTGCCTCGTTTCGCGAAATTTCGCATAATGAAATGGCTGTCATATCCACTTATATTATGGAAAACAATAGGAACCACACAGGATTTTTGGTAATTGACGTTACATGGAGCATTATGGGCCCAACCTCTAAATTCACCCGTGAAATGGTTATGGTCGGCTACGATTATTTGACATTTTTCAAAAGGTTTCTCGCAAATATGAAGTGGAATCCGTACGAATGGGATTGACAGACAGAAATTTTTCCTCCTACGAATTTTGCTATGGATTTCAATTGTTCCGCGAACCATTCCATGGAATCCAAACCTCGATGGCTATCGTAATATGACAGAGTGTCATCATAATTACATTTGAAATATAAGCCTGCGCTATAGGGAATGTGTTTCTGGTATTTCGCTGTTTTGTACTTGATTTCATCATCAGTGAACGGTTCCAAAATCGATTCAAAATCGGCATATATAAAAGGAACCTTTAATGAACAAATCCTTAAACTCGACATGATCATATTTCGGAAAGGAAATTTTTCAATGATTGGCTTTTTCACAATCAATAGTATGATTGTCCATTTATCTATGAACAAATTCCTTAAACTCGACATGATCATATTTCGGAAAGGAAATTTTTTAATGATTGGCTTTTTCACAATCAACAGTATGATTGTCTAGTTTTTCCTGACTTCGGAAATAATTTAAACATCTGTCGCAAATGTAATGTTTCGCCATGAAAAGGTCTTTTATCCAGCAATAATGGAATTTGAGCTCATTATGTTCGTCGTCATCGTCAATTTCCGGCGGTGCCTCGATTTCATTTTATTTAACAGAATATTTATTTGGAATCATGAGTAGGTTGACATGTCGAGCCAATTTTTCTTTTGTAAGTCTCGTTGGTACAGTTATGAAAAATGTATGTGCGTCATTGTTATTCGCTGATTATTTAACCAATTCCAAAATATAAACACTCACCGAAATACCGTTAAGTTTTTCGAATTTTGAAATTTGACCAAGAGTTATGGAAATTCCAACCCCTCCAAATTCAGTACGGTCGACCAATGAGGGTATTTCAATTGTCTATCTGGATGATGTCCGTGTGGTACGGGATACAGAGCGGACACGACCGCCCATCCGAAATAATCGTTGTCGTCGGTATTACGCACGTTAATACAAGCTTTCTAGCAATGGTTTGTGGAATTTCGATGAAATATTAACCCCCTTTGCCCAAATCTGATTTATTGATATTAACTTCCAAATTTATGATTTTTTGTAATGCTCACCCGCTTTCTTTTCCACAAAATTCCTCCAATTCATTGCCCAATTTATCTACAACGAATTCCTCGAACTATCCCTGTAAATCTGTTCCCCTATCAATCACTTGGTTTTTAGTATTGGGATATTTTCCCGCAAAAACAAGTATTAACCTTCAGCATGGGGAATTTTTTCAACATGTTATTGATTCTACGTTTGAAAAGGCTGAAGGCGTCTTTGAAAAATTTAATGGTATCTTCATGTGTCAAATTTATGACACCCCCAATTTTTTTATGAAATTACGGCATGTTTTTAAATGTCCCAAATTTGTCACAAATTTCCTCAGTGACCCAATGGAACTGTTGGCAGAAATTTTGATGCCCTTTGTATAAAGCCGAATACTATATTTTAAATGTTTCAGCCATGTTTTGCATTCCATTGGGCTCGATTTTTGTTCGAGAAGTTTTTGAACCTCCCTGTATTTGATAATCATCTCATCGCTGAAAGCGGCAATTTGCTCAGAATTCATGGTTATTTAAAAAACGAGAAAAATGAATGCTTTTTTCTCTCTCTCTCTCTCACCTTTTTTTTATGAAATCCCAGTTGTCGCCGTCGTGGCGGATGGTCTTAGTTTTTGATGATGATGGATGGATGGACTCAGTTGTGAATAAATTCAAAGACAGGTGCCTTCGTCGTGGATGGCTTCACGATTATTGAATAGTCTCGAGGTTTGAACTCGCTATTTTCGGCTGTAACACCTCAAAAACCCTCCTAGGTAGGAAGACTGATTTGGTTTCCAAATCGGCTACTATTCTGTCTCCGTACTTCGTTTTAACCACTCTCAATTTCTCGATCAGCATAGGCTTGTTTAGCGGCAATGTTGATAGAGCCACGGTTTCCCTGTAGCTACTGCTCGCTACAGCGTTTATTCCTACAAGATTCATCTATAATAAATAAACAATCCCTTAAAAAAAATTAAGAAAAAAAAGTGGTTTTCGAAAAAATAAAACGTGAAAATATACCACCCATTTGGAAAAAAGTTGAGAAAAAATCCCTCGATATATGAAGAAATGTTTGAAACAAAAAACTCAAAGTGTACTTTTGGCATACGAAAAAAAAAGTTTTGAAAAAAACAGATTTTTGAAAAAAGTAAAGTAAACTTACTTTTTCATATGTTTGGTTTTGTAGACGCACACACAAACACCCAAACTCAGAGAGCGAAAGGGAGCACTGAACAGAACGATGTTTAAAGTTCAGAGGCAGCTGAAGAATGAACCTGACGGTGGAGATCGGTCACGTACACCAATTCTCTACTGCGCAATTTAAAAACTGCCAACTCGACAAAATTCTCAGAACTGGTATGATATGATGCAATAATTTGGCCTTGAACATACAAAACGTTCTAATTCTCAGAATTTCGTCTTTATTATTTCTAAGAATTGTTTGTTTACTGCGAATTCTCACAGATCGAGATGAACACCTGCATCCTTATCTGAGATATTGTAAACAAACCGCAATGTATATACTCTTTCAAAGGATACCGACATCCGACCGCTTAAATAAACAACTGATAACGAAACGGCTGCACATATTTGCATCGACTTGTTGGTTGTGTCATGGCGGTTTCATCGGTCATAAATACTGGTAACTCCTCCCCTTTCCAAAATGGCCGACATTCACTTCCTCGTTTGAACAAAAAGGCTATTGGTTGACGGCCGACCAATGCGGTTGACGAATGCAGCTATTGGATGGCGGTTGACGAATGTGGCTGATGGACTGCGACGGCCCCACCCACTCCCTTTTCAAAATGGCTGCTGCTATTGGATAGCGGTTGATGGCTATCACCACTGACACTCCCATCCATAACATGGCTGCCACCATTGCGACCAGTCCCACATATTTTTACCCTGCCCACATACACCCACCCACCCACACATAAACCTACAACCGCCATTTTTCACTAAACCCCTCCTACAACGAACCGTTCATGACCGCCGACAAACATGGCGACGATCTCAACCCAGTAGCGGCCTCCAAACCAGTGGCGTTCCCCAACCGTGGCTGTCCCCAGAACCCGTGTATAGCTAGGCGGGTATGAGCCCAGATGGAAGTGGGCTCGTAACCGCCTAGCATATCCACTTACCCTTATATACAGGGTGGGGCACCCCATACGACACGGTCTCTGTAAACCAAACTATCAATTTTTTCGGGAATTTCTCCATTTCATTATATGTATATTGATTAAGGCTGCGAAAGGAAATTATTTTGGAGTCAGGGTGGCTCAAAAAAGTGTGACATATCAAAGTTGTGTTTTTTTAAATGGAACACTCTGTATTTCGTTACACTTTTGAATAGGTCAGAAAAAATAATATGATTTCATATAAGGTACTATCTACCTAACTATAACCGTTCTCGAGTTATTGATTTTTTTATGAAAATGCTAGGTACAATTGGAAACTAAATATATATCGAAATGTATAGAAATCATCCCTTCGAATTCTGACCAAGCATAAAAGAGGTTTCGGGCTATTGATTTCGATAGAACCCGTATCTCAATATTATACAGAATGTTAAAATATCATTGTCACTTTTTTATAATTCCAGACAAAGATAACTTTGTTATTTCAAATAGAACACCCTATATTTTTTTGATCTGAACAATATAAAATTCAATTATCTTTCATTTCATATTGGGGTTTCCTATACCTAACCTAAATAGTTTTTCAGATATTGGCTTTTTCTAATGGTAGTTCTTATTTCAATGCATTGTTTGAATGAAGATAACTTTGAAACGATATTTATTTGATTTGCTCACAGAATTCTCATTGACAGTTGTTATACTCCATAGAAAATATTAACTGTTCACTAAAATGAAGTTTACATTCATATTCTGACTAGTGATGGGTCGGTATTTCAATACCGCGATTTTGGAATGGTATTTTGAAGTAACGTTGTCGCGCGTTCCATAACCATAAAGTAAACGGTTCCACAGTACCGACAAAATTTAGGTTATCGCTATCGCAGGAACGGGACTCGAAAGGTGTGGGACGTTGGATTTGAACGAGTAGCGCGAACGTCGCGACTCGATACCCAAATACCCCTCGACTCGACGGACGGTACACGGGATTTGGAGTTGACGCAACGTTCTTGGTTCACGAATTTCGTGGTCGTTTCGCTTGTTGCCCGTTCTGTATTCTAAATAAGACCGCGGGAGAGAGGCGGTATTATAGATACGTATATTCTAGGTAGAGATCCAAATGGTCTTTGATAAAAAAGTGTACGACTCAAATTGGTTTATATAATATTTATTTGAAAAACACAAACATTTTACAACATAAATTAATAATGGCACAGGAGTTGAACTCAATATAGGTAACAACTTTCTATAAAAAATTAATATCTAAGTATGGGAAAAATACAACGAATAAAAAATAAAAAAAATATACAAAAGGGTTACACAATAAAAGTTTCTATAAAAAAATAAACTCTATGGGAAAAATCAGTCTTAGGAGAAAAAATAATTATTTGATCTTTTAGATCAGAACTATAAATCCTACCACAATATATAAAATATCTGTCAGCATAAATGATAGGGTATTTAGGTCAATCAGTCTTTGTTGTTATTGATAAACAATATCTGTTTTATTTTTTCACTACTTAGGCGATTTCGCCGATCCGATAATATTAATCCGGATTTAGAAAATAGTCTTTCACATGGCACAGAAGTTGCAACAACAATGCATTTTTCTCTCACAATTGAGCTTAGGTTTGGGAAGTTATGTGAATTATTTGTCCACCAAATTAAAGGATTTTCTTTCCTGGGGATTGGTGGCTCTTCAAGATAGCGTTGAACCTCAATTATTGCCTTCGATCGAGCTGAGCCCGTTGGCTTGAGCGTAGCAACTTTTCTATCAAAACTGCTCCATATGGAATGTTCATGTTTCTTCACTGTTTCCGTATTTGCCGCTTTGTTTTCCTTTGTGTCTTCGAAGTGCGTACTTGGCTTCTTTAAGACTTCGGTTATTAAAGATATTGCCGCTCTTTTCGCTCTTTCTCCAACGTTATCATTGGAAAACGCTATATTTTTTAATCTTGGGTCCAAAATAGTGGTGGAAATCAATGAATTACTATTCTCTAAATCGCCCAATCTAGAATTTATTCCATCCAAAATGGATGATATCACGGCTTTCGAAACTGTACAGTTATTCTTATTTTTGTCCAATTCGCGGTGAATATTCAGTAGTCCATCGGTTAAAATAATAACAGATGATCCTGTTAGGTAATTTTCACCGCTCATTGCCCTAGTAACGTCTTCCAGAGGACGAAGTATCACAATGAGCTCTTTTAAAAACTGCCACTCTTCAACAGAAATGATGGGCAAGTCGTGTTTAATAAGAGCCATTGTTGTTCGAATGGGAACGTTGAGTTCCATCCTGTGACGACGTCCTGAATTAGTCTTTTAGTGGGTTCAATTTTTAGAGATTTTTGTTGTTCAAATAATTTTGGCATGGCAGATGAGCTTCTTCTGAAATAACTGACAATTTTCTTGAGTTTGTCCAATATTCCAAGAGCATGTACCAAGGAATCATGCGCAATTAGGTTTATAGTATGTGCATAGCATCCAAAATGTCTGAGGTGAAGTACCTCTTTAACTGCATTTTTGATGTTGGAAGCATTATCCGAAACTACCATTAAAATTTTATCTTCCAATCCCTACTCATCGATGATCTTTTTGATTGCATCTCCTAATTTTTCAGCTGTATGTCTTTCACCAAACGACTCACATCCTAATACCATGTGCTTCATCACAAAATCATCACTCAGGAAATGAGCAGTTACTGCCAGAAAGTTCGGTGGTGGAAGAAGTCCAACAGTCAGTTGTTAATGTAACCGCTTTCACATTACCCATAACCATTTTTGTTTTATTGTATATTTCCTCGAATTCCGCTGGTAGAAGAGATTCTGTCAGTCTTTCTTGATGGCAACTGATATGATGGATTGAGTGCTTCTACAAATTTTCTGAATCCATAATCTTCAACAACCGAGAATGGCTGAAAATCATGGGTAAAAAGAAGCATCAGATTATCATCTATATTTTTTCTGGCAATCACACCCATTTTCTTGCGAAGGAAAGCATTCACTGTTGTTTGAGTTTTTATCACTGGTTCGGGTGGTTTAGAGATTTCTGTGACTATACCACTAGTTTCCGGCTTTGTCTCATCCCCCATACCAATTTCCATGACATCACCTCTCTGTTCTGTCACTTCGTTGCCTTCAATGCCCTCACCGGTTAGTTTAACAAGAGGATGCTTTCTCTACATGTGTTTCCTCAAATTATTTGATGTTGATCTATAACTCAGTTTGCTTCTACACATTTTACATATGGCAATTTTGTCTCCTTTGGGTTTGCTTTGAAAAAAATTCCAAACATTGGATGATTTAATGGATTCTCTTCAAGACATCTTCTTAAATGGAGGATAAACTAGAACAAAATATATTTTTCAGATTTACTATGATTCTACCCCAAAAAACATTTTTCAAAATTCCATTTCTTCAATTGCAGTATGAAATAAAATAATATCTATTCATCCAGAAACGTATTTATGAAATTCAATATCAAAATAAATTGTTTTCTCACCTTTATTTTCAATAAAAAATCACTTGTCTTCGGCGCTAAGTTCAGTACGTACGTATCCTATTAATTTACCTCCACAACCCTTCAACCTTCAATACAACAATAACTACGAACTGCGTGGTGGTTCCCCGGTACAATATTGTTTTGGTTTATTTCGTTACTCTTCACTCGTCGCGATCGTCGCCCTCAGCGATCTCGTTTCTTTCGATATATACGGTTCCATTATAAAATAACCTGACATCTATCGCTTCAACTCGGTAACAAAATCGCGGTATTTTTCTGGAGCGGTCGCGTCTGTAACGCGATACGGGAGGAACCGGTATTCCCATCACTAATTCTGACAGTAGTTCATTAAACAGACTATACATTTTTTTTTAATTCGAAGTAGGTAAATGACTACCATCCTGTTGAATACAAAGAGCCACTCTCTCTATGAAATACTTCTTAACATTAAATAACATTTGAGGCGTCACTCTTCGAAAAGCAGCCCTTATTCTCTCCTTCATATTTACCAGTGTGGTAGGAGGAGTGTCGTTAACCTCATTCTTCAAGTATCCCCATAGGAAAAAATCGAGGCAAGTCAAATCTGGTGATCTCGCTGGCCAATTTTGTGGTTCTTCCCTACCAGTCCATTTAGTCGGAAAGCACATATTCAAAAACGGTCTGACACTGAATTTGAAATGTGCCGGAGCTCCATCCAATTGTAACCACATCCGTTGTCTGATATTTAGTGGCACATCATCCAGAAGCTCAGGCAGATCATCTCGTAAAAATTGTAAAAAAATTTGACTATTCAAGTTTCCACCAAAAAAGTATGGTCCTATAACTTGTGTACCTATAATTCCTCCCCATACGTCAACAGACCATCTATTCTGGTGATCCAAAGTGCGGAAAAAATGAGGATTCACATCACTATAATAATGGAAGTTTTGTCTGTTTTGTCTGTTCACTAAGCCATTGTTATGAAAAGTAGATTCATCAGAAAATAAAATGGGATCCAAAAAATGTTCATCCTCACAAAACTTGTCCAGAACCCATAGACAAAACTCGATTCGTCAATGGAAGTCTATTTCATATAATTCCTGGTGCATCAGAATACGGTACGGGTGAAATTTGTATTTTTTTATTACCCTAGAAATGCTCCGTCTGCTTATCCCTGTATCTTTCTCGATCTTACGTTGACTCGTATGAGGGTTTTCTATGATTGATCCCATTCATTTTCCTCATTTCCAATGATAGGTTTTGGTCTATTTGCCTTTTCATAAGCTACACTTCCAGTCCTACGAAATTGATGTAGCAATCGTTTGAAAACCAACTTGTTTGGATGATTCCCGTCTGGATATTTTTGGGCATACACCTTCGACGCCAAAAGGCAATTCTCTAAATACTCACCAATCGCTAAAATCATATCTATCCGCTCTTGAATGGGATAAGTTTTCATGTTCGACACTAATAATTCATTGAATGTTTTGAATAACGTAAAACACAATAACTGTCAATAAGAATTCTTTCAAAAAGTTGAATAAATGTCGTTTTAAAGCTATCCTGATTCAAAGAATGCATTGAAATAAGAACTACTATTTGAAAATGCCAATATCTGAAAAACTATTCAGGTTAGGTATAGGGAAACCCAATATTAAATGGAAGATAATTGAATTTTATATTGTTCAGACCAAAAAAATACAGGGTGTTCCATTTGAAATAACAAAGTTTTCTCTGTCCGAAATTATAAAAAAGTGACAATGATTTTTCAACATTCTGTATAATATTGAGAAACGGGTTTTATCGAAATCAATAGCCCAAAACCTCTTTCATGGTGGGTCAAAATTCGAAGGGATGATTTCTATAGATTTCGATGTTATTTATTTTCCAATTGTACCTAGCATTTTCATAAAAAAATCAATAACTCGAGAACGGTTATAGTTAGGTACATAGTACCTATATGAAATCATATTATTTTTTCCTGCCCTATTCAAAAGTGCAACGAAATACAGGGTGTTCCATTTGAAAAAAACACAACTTTGATATGTCACACTTAATTAATATACATATAATGAAATGGAGAAATTCCCGAAAAAATTGATGGTTTGGTTTACAGGGGTGCCCCACAAATTCAGTTCTGATCCGTTGATACCAGGGATCATTCTGGGGTAAGATACTAGCCAGGTGAACGTTTTCTCTTTTTGCACCCGCTGAACTTACCTTCTTAATTTTGTAAGATGCCTCACTTCTCTTTTTCGTGATTGTATAGGGTCCAAACCATCTCAGTAGGAGTTTATCGTTCCATCCCGTTCTACTTATGGGTGTGAAGACTCCTTAACGTCATATTCGACATATCTGTGTCTTTGGTCGTATCATTTCTTATCGTTCGCTTGGCGCTTGTGCACATTTTCCACTGCCAAGCTCCTGATTGGCTAGCGCTCTTCCGCGGAGTTTTAGAACGTCGTCTGACTTTACCGACTGTAGTATACTTGTTTCAGTGGGAAGGACATTGTTCACGACCGTAAACTAGATTGAACGGAGAGACACGTATAGTGTCCTGGATGGAAGTGTTTGTGACATTGGTTGCCTTTCCATCCGTTAGGGCAGCCGTTTCAACCCATCTTGTGGCATAGTCGGTGGCTACAATTACCATGGTTTCTCCACTTCGACTGCCTTTGAAAGGACCCAACAAGTCAATTCCCACGCGTTCAAAAGGCGTACAGGAATCGGTTGAATTAAGCCTGGCGGTTTCCTATTCTCTTGGCCTTTCCGCGCTTGACAGTCTGGACAACCCTTAGCATATTTTTCCACGTCCTTCTGTAATCCAGCCCATTAATATCGGCTTTCTATTTTATTCAACCTTTTAGCTATCCCTAGATGGCCTGCGGACGGTTCGGAGTGGTGTGAATATAGAATTTATTCAACTAACGATTTCAGGATTACCAATAAGTTTTCCAAACCGTGAGGTGACGGGTTCACTTTAAATAACGTTCCATCAATAATCCTGAAGTTCTTCGACCTGCGACGTAGTCCTATTGGGATACTGGGATTATTGGAATCATTAATTGCCTTTCTGGGATTTTGTAGTTCTTTTTCCTTTTGTTGTTCATTTTCCAATTCTTGTGGTGTGAGAAGGAATGTTGGTATTGTGGTGTGAGAAGGAATGTTGGTATGTCGTCTAACTCTAACGACTCAGACCCCGTGTTTGTTTTCATTACCGGGTGCCAAGAAATACAATCTGCACCTCTGTGGGCTGATTCTAGTTTGTGAACGATGACATAGTCGCACCGCGCAAGTCTTCCTCTTAGATTTTTTGAATGACTTGATCGAACATAACGCATGGTGGTCGGAGATCTATATTTTTCTGCCATAGATAAGGTGTCTAAAATACTCTAGGGATCAGACAATTGCCAAACCGTCCAGCTCTGTAATAGTGTAATATATTTCGGCTTTGGAAAGACTTCTGCTTACATAAGTTATAGGATGGGGTTCACTATCAGGTCCAATTTGCAGAAGTATTGCACCTATATCAGCCGTACTAGCGTCCACCCTCAATGGATGAGATTTCCTGTTCCTGTTCCCAGTGGATTTTTTTGTTCTTTTCTATAAATTTACGATAGTAATTGCATAGTCCAATAAAGCTTTGCACAGATTTGGCTGACGTTGGCCTAAGGAATTTCTTGATGGTTTCTAATTCATCTTCCTCCGGTGCTATCCCTTTCTCACTCACGATGTGGCCCAAGATTTTGACCTGACAAACACACATTCACTGGGTTTTAGCGTGAGACCGTCCCACTCTAGCCTTTTGATGACTCTTTCCAGTTTTTCTGTATTCCTCCTTTGTTTTCGAAAAAAACCACTATGTCGTCCAGATAGATGAGCACATTCTTCCATTTCATGTCCTCGAATACCTTGTCAGCGAGAAATTTAAACGTGGCCGGTACATTACAGAGCCAAAAACATTGAATTCGTAGCACCAATGTTCCTGTGCTACGAAGGCGGTATACTGTTTGGATGTCTCATCCAGATTTACCTGGTGATATCTGCTGGACATGTCCAAACATCTGAAATATTTTGTTCCTCCTAGGTATGTTAAAATGACTTCAATATTTGGTATGGGGTATGTCGATTTTCTCGTTCAACTTAGTCCACACAAAATCTCATTTCCCCGTTTTTCTTTTTGACCCAACACTATTGGGCTTGCCCATATTGAATGGCAAGGTCGGATGATATTATTTTCTGATATTTCCCGTATTTGCTGGTCGATTATATCCCTTTCTTTTTGGGATACCCTGTATGAGTGGCTCCGTATTAGTTTGTGCCCTCCAGTATTTCTATTTTGTGAGTGGTTAGGTCTGTTTGTCCCATTTTTCTCATGGATTTTTAAAATACGTGAGGGTATTTTAGAAGCAGTTTTTGTAATTGCTGTTTCAGGACTTTATTCTCTATGTTGTCCAACTTATGATCGTCTAGTGTAACGTCATCGTCATCTGGGTTTATTTTTATCTAGTATAAGAGTATCGCTTGTTGAAAAAAAATTCTTCTTTTGCACACAAAAATCCTAATGTTGAGTCTTTGAGGATTTTTTGTCTCTGTATACCAACATTGATTATTTTCCACAAAATATAATCATCTTGATAAGGAGAGTCACATCCAAGAAGTCCTCTGGGTATTAAGAATTTTTGTTGTGCGAAAAATCGTATTTTTCCAGCTTCTTTCTTCGACTATTTATTCGCACTGTATGTTGTTCTCCCAGTTTTATAATTATGTCTTCTCCTACCGACAAGTTCAATACCCCTTTGGTATTCGATATTCTTCGGGTCAAGTCAGAAGTTTCATTCATCCTTATGGTGATTCATCCTTATGGTGATGATGGCAGGGCCCGGATTCTCCACGGCGATAGAATAGAACGTTCCCTAGGGAGCGATCCCCGATTTGTTTCTACTCCCTTGTTTGATAACAAGAAGTCGGTTTTCTTGACCGTTAGGGAGGTATCCGAATAAGAGTTCCCCGACGAGCAATGTTGCCAAAGGTTCTAACCAATCAGAAACAACAATTTTTTGACAGACCAATTGACGCTAACGTCAAACCCTCCCTATAGTTACAGGTTACAGTTTTGTTTGAAATATTGAAAATGGATAATGTTAAGGAAACCTTCCCATTA
>JAFIRS010005832.1:0-48420 GCA_018342105.1 Gonioctena quinquepunctata | reverse complement strand
TTGGCTGATGGGTAGTTTCAACATTTCTGAATGGGTGAATACGCCATTGATATTCCATTGTGAGGAAAAATAGAAAAAAAAAGGCGTTTATGAGAGGTTAAAATGGGAAAGGTTTCTTGTGAGCTTTCACTTTTTATCTGATGTCGATATTTTTGGAAATGGGGGTTGGGTTTTTTTCCCAAAAAAATTTTTTTTTTTTCGTTTTTTGTGACCCTAACTTTAATACTTTTTTTCTGTTAGTGGGGGATATTCTTCGTGAAAAATTCCCAAAGGGAAAGGGCATATATATGTCAGTGGAAAAATTGTGCTATATTCAAGTTGTCTTGAAGATCCAAATGGATTTTCTATGTCAATGAGTTGATCGAAATTCAAAACAAATGGCGGGGAGTCTTTTTCGATGAGAGATTCTGCTGGTAGTATGTGGGATTCCGTTTTTAAGTGATTCTCAGGGGTCAGTTTCTTATGTTTTTTCAACACCGATATAGTTGGTTTTGAGAACTGGTTTTCCAGAGTTTCAATTTCAGCAGAGGGACTGGAGATAGCAGAGCCATTTCGTTTTTGAGAGCCGGATGGAATAACTTAATTTGGTATACCTTCGGGATTTGGAACTGGGTCGTTTTTGTGTTCTCTATCCTGTAAAATATTTTCTGTGATGTTCTCTTGAGATACCGTTTCTCGATCACATCTCTCAGGACAAGCAGAAGTAATGTCACCATGTTTTTTGCACTTGAAACAGTTGAGTTGATCTTCAGAAAGGAATATACGATATGAGGTATGGTCATATCCAATGGAAATGTAGTCAGGCATGGTGAGAGTATCGTCAGGGGTATAGTATGTTTGTCTGCGAAAACTGAGTATGTGACTGTACTCGGGGTTAGTGATTCCAAGTCGCAGAAAGGTGATGGGGCAGAGTATATTCAGTCCCAGTTCTCTGAGTTTTTGCTCTAATACATTATGAGATATGGATGGACAAACATTCGACAGCAGTAAACGTTTCGATGGCGCGATTAGCCGCCGTGCTGTGAGGGTTTCTCCATTTACGACAAACGAGCCATGTTCAGTGAGAAACTTGTCTACGTTAGATTTGCTGGAGAGGTAGATGCAGATTCTATTGTTCGATATTCTGGATGTGAAAATTATACCTTTTTGTTGTACTTTCACACCAAGTTCGAGAATGTAATCCTGTAGTTTTAATCCTTCAACGGAAGGGAAAATAATGGCTTGCTCTTTCGATGGAAATTTGATTTGATTTACAATGCTGGAATAAGTTGTTGGTCGTCTTGTGTTTTCATTAGAATGGTTGCTCGTGGTGCTCCTGTAGTCAGAAACACCCCCTCGTTGAATATCTCACTCATTTTGTATTTCAAATCACGATGGTTTACTCGTGATCAATTTAATTACTCCAACACTGACTACGGTCCTGACCACCTATGTGTTTTTTACACACGAAAACTGTTGGGTAAACAGACTATTGCTCGGTGTTTGTATCAAACTTATATTCAACTGTGAGTAACTTTATGAAAGTACTCACAAGGTAAGTGTATTCCTGAGTGAATGCCACGTAGTAAGATTGAACTAATTGAATCGATTTGATTGCTACACTTATCGCTTGACCGTTCCTAACTGACGCAGGGACGGACCTACTTAATTGAATTATAACGTTATCAAAGTGAAACTCCCAGAAGAGAATTCAATTGAACTGAATAAGCAGAAATATCAACCATATTAAATCAAAAGATTTGTCTACTCAATAAGACGATTATGGAAATCAACACCTAACTTGTTTCTTACTTTTTAGTTTTGTTTTCGAAGTCGAGTTACGGCTTTTCAAACTTTTTATTTTATTTTAAACTTTTTCGTTTCAAGCTTTGGTGCGAGAATGAAAAGAATAATGATATCAATAGCGTGAGTACTAGATACTTAATAATTAAACAATCTAGACTAGGACATTCATGATAAAACAATTGTTGAGTATGAGGAATAGGATGAAGTAAACCCCCCTTCGCCCTATCATTAGCTATTTTACCTAACTTAGAAATGAAGATAAATAATTATGAAGAAATCCAATGTGCATGAATGGGAATAGAAAATGAAAATATATTTAAAATCCTCGATAAATTTGCTATTACGTACACGACCGTCAACGACGTCTGACCCCACGCGCCTGACCCGTTCGGGTAGCTTTCTCATTGACATTATATTTTATTGGATTTTTTTTTGCACTGAATCTGTACCTTATTGGAGTTATTAATAATATGTGAGATTCTAAAATTAATGTCTATCTAATAGAAACAGAAACACGAAACAGGGGAGGTGGTGATTCTGTTGTTTTTACTTGATTGATATTCAGAACTGCGAATTGAAAGCGTAAGTGGTATTCATAAATGCTGAAATATAGTATAACATTGTTTTTCTGTCGCTTGTTTTTTTTTATATTTATCATTGTACTATATTTATATTATTATCATTCACTCATAATTTCAACATCCCACTCGATACGATAGCACAAAAAAAATTCAGAGACCCCCAATTTTTGTATGTAAAATCCGTCATATTGATTTCATTCGTATAAAATGTAACCTATGTTACCCGGACCATAATAACTAATCGATTGATCACTCATTCATTGAAATCGGATGAATAGTTTAGCCGCTACGGAGGAACATCCGTGAAAACAAACATACATAGACTGCTTGAATCATTATTATTTATATTTAATATTGTACTATATTATATTTATGAACTCCGAATGTTTTCCTCTTTTATTCGACACCTCTCTTGGAGGGAGTCAGAGACCCCCACTTTTTTTCATGTAACATCCGCCATTTTGATTCGATTCGTATAAAATCTTACCCATACTATATAACGAATCGAATGAATTTTCATTCATCAAAATTGGATGAGTAGTTCTGGCGCTACGGTATTCGTGAATACAAACATACATACTGCTAAAATAATTACCCTTCTTTTGCGGCCATGCCGTAGTTGGGTAAAAAGAGCAATAACCTGCATCTTCAATTCATTTGTCTTCGAACCTAATTCAACAGAAACAAAAAAAAAGTTGATATTTTCAGTCGATATGTACAAGAATCCTGGCGAATTAAAAAAATATATCATTACACCACTGTTGAAGAAGAGGGATACATCTATTTTAACAAACAATGATACGATGTCTGTAGCTGCTCATTTCTCGAAAATATTTGAAAACATCATCAAAATATGCTCATTGCTTGCCTCAATAAATACAAATTGTTTTCATATAATCAACTCGGATTCAGAGATAATATTCCAACTTGAATTGCCGATCTGTTAGTGTATTCATAGACATATTCAAAGCTACTGTCACTGTCAGTCGTCATCTACTCCTTCAGTCTTTGGAGGATATCGGAGTGTGTGGTTACATACTTGATTGATTCGAAAGTTATTTGATTGGGAGACGCCAGGCAGTGGGATAGGAATCGATGATGTAATAGGCAATGAGAAGGTGATTGACTGAGGAGTACCTCAAGGTTCCATGCATGGATCAATTTCAAATTGCAGTACTCAATGCATCATTCATTTTTGATGAAAGTAGTATATGGATCTTATTTCAAATGTAAGTATTGTACGGATACTCTATTCCAAATTGAAGTAATGTATAGATCCCTTATTTTGAATTGGGATAGTGTATGAATCCTTTATTTTTAATTTTGATAGTGCATAGATACCTTATATTAATATTGGGCAGTGTGTAGATCCTCTATTCCATATGGAGGTAGTGTATGGATCCTGGATTTGTCCATTTTAATGATCAATGAACCGATGTTTCCAAATCGGAAATATCCCAAACCGTTTTCTAGATATCCGGGAAATCCAAAATGGCCCGTTTTGTTTTCTTTGCGCCTGCGCTTCCATTTTTAGGAACATGGAAATGTGTTCGGAAAACTCGTCGCCATCATGGCAACGCCATACTGAATTCATGGATTTTGACAAAAAATCATGATCTCCGACCCCAAAAACCCCCACATACCCATTTTCGTTGGAATCGGGCTATAACCAGAAAACTTGTCGCCATATCGGAGTCGCCATCTGGAATTTATTTGTTTTGATTCCTGTCCCTGAATACCAATTTTAAATAGAATCGAACCATAATCACAATAATCGTCCGCCATATTGGAGCCGCCATTTGGTATTTTCTCTAGAAAAAAATCCATAATGCATTGTCACTGGAATTATGAACACCCCTCAAACTATTTCTGTATCTAAAAATGGTTGATAATTTTGAAGCATTCGGAGAGTTATAGCCATGCATGCTCGTCTTATTGCATGCTCCGTTCGGGTAGCTTTCTCAGTGACATTCGATTTCATTAGAATAATTTTTTTGCACTGAATTTATACCGTATTGTAAAATCCAAAGACTAGCCTGTGTATGCATAACAAGTGTAATGAGAACGTGCCCATGAGGTAAGTTATCCTTACATCCCTACATATAGTAGTGGAGAATATAGCGATGAGGACAACCTACAGGATGACTAGAGAGGGAACCACCAAATGCAAGTTTCGACTCCTGGAAATCACCAAACCTAGTATATGCCCCGAGATGAGATGACAAAAAAGTTTAGCTTTGTACGAGAATTCAACACATAGCCAAGTAGCAAAAGTGAATGGGACAAAAACACCATCCCAAGACTTCAGAGAAGTGCCATCGAGTGGTACACAGATCAAATCAAATCAAATCAAATTTTATTGCTTTCGATAAAGTACATTACAGGTGTTATAAGTTGTATCTTAAATAAGATCCCAGTTAGAGCATAATGAGCCTGGGCAAATTTTGCCTGTCTTGCTCTATGCTCGATCTGAGGACTTTATAAGTTCAACGTACATTTTGTATTTATCATGTTAAGTCTGTGAGTAGATTATAGATTTAAAATATATTTGTTGAAGTTTTCATAATTCGAAAAATACTTTTTGTAGAGGTTTTATAGTGTCAAGCAGATGGTGCAGGAAGGCAGGCAGGTATTATTAATTTTTTTTTTTGTCAAGTAGATGTTGATTTCAATATATCGTAAAAATATTTGTGGTTTTTTTAAAATAATACTGTTTTTTTCAATATTATATTTTTTCTGGTTTGAAATTTTTCTTAGAGCGGTTGGGATGGCATTGAAAAATTTAGGCCCGAAGAAGAAATAAGATCTTTGTGTTAAGGTTTTTTTGAACAATTGTGTGTTGAGATTCATATTTGCATTTGATCTGGTTATTCTATTCTTTATTTGGTGGAAATTTTTATAATTTGTGTACATTTTTTTTGAACATTGGTGGGCGAAAAGTAGTTTGATATTCAATATTTTTGTTTCCTGGTAGATGATATCAGTAGAGTAACGTTTGTTTTTTTTCAAGATAATTTTTAGGATTGTGTTTTGTGTTGTTTATAAGATATTAAGAGTGGTATTGAAAGCCCCGCCCCATATTGTGATGCAGTAGGATGAGATTGATTTGGCTAAAGAGGTGTATAACATCAGGAGGTTTTTAGTTGTCAAAATGTCTCTCAGGGTATAGAAATTATGAATCAGGGCTCTTAGGCGTTTGTTGACATGCATTATGTGGTCTGTCCATCTCATATGTTGGTCTATGATAACTCCGAGGTATTTTATTGATGTTACTTTCTCTATCATAGGGCATATGCATGGGTTATTGTTTTTGCAGTGCATAGAGTGTAATTTCAAAGAAAAGTTTTCTGGTTGTTTTACAATATTTGGCGTAAACGCCACGAATTTTGTCTTCTCAATATTCAATGTAAGCTTATTCAAGTTCAACCATATGTGAATCTTTTGTAGATCTGTTTCAGCACTACGTTTGACGTCTCCCCATTTTTTTCCTGTGAAAATGAGGGCTGTGTCATCAGCATAACTAATAAGGTGTCCCTCTAAGCCCGCTATTCTTGCAATACTGTTTATGTATACCAGAAACAGTATTGGACCCAATACTGTTCCTTGTGGAACCCCTATTTTTACTTTTGAGTCTGAACTTATTTCGTTTGCAATTTTCACTCTCTGAACCCTATCAGTTAGGTAGTTTGACATAACTTCCAGTGGTGAACCACGAATGCCGTAATGGCTTAGTTTATTGAGTAATATTTCATGTGAAACTGTGTCAAAGGCTTTGGCGAGGTCTAAAAATACTGCTACACATTTTGATGATTCGTCCAAAGCCCTGACTGCTTGTTCCAGAAAGTCCGTCACTGCATTTTCGGTGTTTGAATTCTGAATGAAACCATATTGTCTGTCTGTAATAATATCGTATTTGCGGAAAAAATCCATTAATCTTTTTTTAAGCACTTGTTCAAATATTTTTGCTAGATTATTAATAACGGATATAGGCCTATAATTATTCAGTTGGTCACGTTTACCTGACTTGAAAATAGGAGTGATGATTGATTCTTTCCATTGCTGTGGAATTTTTCCGCTTGATAAACATAAATTGGTGATATGAACCAAAGGGGGTGTGATGTATTCATGAATGTTTTTTATAGTTTTCACATTCAGGTTATCTGGACCAGCCGAGCACTTGTTTTTGAGATTCGAAATGTGGATGGTGATTTCGTTCTGTGATACTGGTGTGAGAAAGATGGTGGAGTCGTTTTTATCAATATCTGGTTTTTTTTGTTGTCGGTTCATCTTTGGTAGTTTATTTGACATGTTTATACCTAAGTTAGTGAAAAAGTTATTGAAAATATCTGCTTTCTCTTTATTATTTTTTATTATACTCCCATTTTCATCCTTTATCGGTATGTTTTCTAGTTGTGTATTTGATTTTGTGTTATGACCTGTTAAATCATTTATGACATTCCATATTTTTTTACATTGATTTCCCGCTTCTGTAATTTTGTGCTGATAATATTCATTTTTGGTTTTTTTGATTGATGTATTGAGTTTGTTTCTGTATTTTTTGTATTTCCTTTCTGCGTTATTGGAGTAATGTTTATTTAAATTTCTGTTTTAGGTGATCTCTGTGCTCGATAGATTTGATAAGGCCTATTGTGATCCAAGGTTTAATTTTTCCTAATTTTCTGTATTTGATATTTTTAAATTCAGTTGATTTGTTTATGTATGTTTTCAGTTTATCGATGAATATTTGGTATGATATTTGCGAATTATTTGAGTGATAAACATCTTCCCATTTTTCTTCCTTTAAAAGATTGTTCAATTTTTCATAATTTGTGTTTGTTACTCTGATTTCGTTAACTATTTTACCTGTTGGCTTTTCAGGTAAGGATATGTATACAAAAGGCGCGTAGTGGTCTGTCATGTCGGTTTGAAATATTATAGGTTCGATTTCTAGTTCACTTTTTAGGTTATTTTGCAATTTAATAAAAATATGATCTATTGTCGATTTTGTATTTAACGTTACTCTTGAAGGTTTGTTTATGTATGACTGGAAACCATTTGAATTCAATATATTCAGGTAATTGTTGGTGTCATATGATTCCTTTTTTGAGATATCGATAATAATATCTCCTATATAAACCTCAATGTTTTGTTTCTCTATGTTATTCAAGTACGTCTCTAAATTCTCCATATATTTTTTTGAATCTGTTGAGGGAGGTCTGTAATATGCTGTCAAACCTATTGTGGTTTTTTTCAGTAAATTCTCTGTTGAGTAGGTTAATCTAAGAAAGTTGTTCTCATTCGAACGTACAATTTTTATTTCTGCTGTTATAGTATTTTTGCTGTAGATTATAACACCATCACATTTATTTATTATGGATTCGTTATAATATGTATTATAATTGGGAATCGAGAAATCACCAATGTTTGTAATATTACCGGTTTCTGATAATACAATTATGTCTAAGTAATCCTTTGCCATTTCAACGTAAACTAATAATTCGTCATAATGTTTTTTCAAACTTCTAATATTCAGGTGAATGATTCCTATACCATACCTGTTACCATCTGCTCTCCCCTGTGTGAAAACTTTAAGGTTATCATATATTTTTGTATCGATTTCAACATTACTATCTAGTACATCCAAGAAATCTATCATAGTTTGAAATTTGAAAACTCCTGTAGTTTAAATAAAAAGTAAAAATTGAAACAAAATAAAAAACAAAAAACAACAATTTTTATAATTATGAATGTGAAGAAATATCAAAATTTAGTTTATATTTGTTCATGTGATTTATGGGGTAATTTGTAGGCACATCTTCACAGACTATAGTAGTATCTTAACTTACATTCCATTACTGTATAATGTTGTTGAAGTCTTCCCTATTCCTAATGATTTTCACCTTATTGTTTAGGCTAACATAGATTTTTCCGTGATTGGTCCAAACATTTTTGAGTCCAAATCTCTCAATAGCTGTATTTAGTTGTCTCACTCTCATCACTGTTAGGTCCTCCCTCAAAACGATTCCTGTTCCTTTGAGCAGCTTTTTCTTCCTCGTAAATTGTTTGTTTACATACTAGGTTATTTAGCTTCAAAAATATACCTCTTGTTTTATTTTCTTCTTTCCTGCCAATACTGTAGCATATAGATATGTCCTTGTCTGAAAGGTTCAAGGACATTTTTGTGTTGAGAATTTTTTTGAGTTCTTCCCTTGTATCTTCATTAGGTTTTTCTTTGAGACTAAATATTCTCAAGTTACAAGACCTGGTTGCTTGGTCCACTTGGTCCATTTTATCTTCCATTTTAGTTTTCTCATCTTTAACAGTTCTTATCTCATTCTCGAGAAGTTTGAACTTATTCTCGAAATTTTCGTACATTTTAACGTGATTCAGTTTAATCTCCGCCACTGTGGATTCGACCTTCGATAGTTTCTGATCTATCGTTCTTGCTATTGCTTCAGTGACTTTATTTACTATTTGGCTGATAAGAGAATCGCTTTTTATGATTTTGCTCACCGCTTGATTCACTACAGTTTCTATTTCTTCGCGGATTTCTCTTTTGATTTTTCGATGAATAAAGTCTAGGATATCACTCTCGCACTGTTGTCGCTTTTGATATTTTTATTTCACTGTTGTTTCTTAGTTATTTGATGTTTTATCAGGAGCCCAAATTGAAAGACTACTCACAACTTTCCAGATGGATCTAGAACAACAGAAAGAACTGGAATAGAAGTATATGGGCACGGAACCAAATACTCTGAAAGCCTAGGCAAATCCCCAAGCATTTTCCAACCGGTAATTCACGCCATCAGAAAATGTGTCCAGTTCAATATAGGAAGAAATTTTCGCAGACAAGAGATTATCATCATGTCAGACAGTCAAGCAGCCAGTAATGCTCTGAATTCCCATATAATCAACTACAAGTTGGTTTCGGAGTACCTAGAAAAACTGAATGAACTGGGCATGAACAACACCTCCTATGGGTTCCGGGACACACTGGAGTGGAGGGTAATGGAATGGCAGACGTACTTGCAAAAAAGGGTCTGGAACAACTATTCCTGATACCTGAACCCTTCTGCAGAATGAGTGCCAGCACAATACTGGACGAATTTGGAAAATAATTCCATAAAAAAAGATCCCAATTCTGGATAGAATCACAAGGAATGAATGCAGGCCAAGACACTACTGGGAAACTACAATCAGAAGAGATCAAATGACTGCACCAGCAAGAGTAAAAATAAGCTCGGAATACTGATGGGAATTCTAACAGGCCAATACCGATTGAGAGAGCACCTCAAGAAATTCGGATCAGTAAAGGGAGAAGAATGCGGGTTCTACGAGGGAAAGGACGAAACATCTATCCACATTCTCTCAGAATGCATCATCCTGCAAAATCCGAGGGCACGATAGCTGGGAGAACATCAAATGAAAGAGGAAGATCTACCTAACCTGAAGTCATTCGACATCCTGAACTTCATAAAAGCCATAGGACTGGAGGAACTGTTTTAGCCGTTCAGACATCCCAAACGGATGGGCAGCAGAAGGGTACACAATAGACCTTATAGGTCGCAGTGTATTGGCACCCCTACCAAATATAATTGAATACAATATACCTAATTGTACCTTATTGTAGTTATTTTTAATATGTGATTCTAAAATAGATGTTTATTTAATAGAAACAGAAACACGAAACAGGTGGGGTGGTGATTCTGTTGTTTTTATATTATTAAATGTTGTACTATATTTATATTTATGAACTCAGGATTTTATCATCTTCCATTTGACATCCCACTCGATACGATAGCAAAAAAATGATTTCGGAGACCCCACTTTTTCATGTAACATCCGCTATTTTGATTATGTTCGTATGAAATGTAGTCTATGTTACCAGGACCATGATAACGAATCGATTGACAACTCATTCATCAAAATTGGATGAGTAGTTCAGGCGCTACGGTGGAACATACGTAAATACAAACATAAATAGACTGCTGAAATCATTATTTATATTCAATAGTAAACTATTTTTATATTTATGAACACTGAATTTTCTCCTCTTTCATTTCGATACGATAGCATGATAAAATTCAGTGACCCCCACTTTTTTTATGTATCATCGGCTATTTCGATTTTATTTGTATGAAATATAGCCCATGTTACCCGGACTATAATAGAGAATCGATTGACTCCTCTTTCATCAGAATAGGATGAGTAGTTTAGGCGCTAAAAAATACAGGTCCCTATTCGAAAAAATAGAGTTGAGTATGGCCCTCGAAGAATGAAACATCGCATTAAAAATCAGAGCGCAACAGATCAAAGCAAATCTGAAACAGAAGAAAGAGTTTTCTCGAACACATTTCCATATTCCTAACAGGCCATTTCGGTTTTACCCGTGAATTTTGAAAACGGTTCGTGAAATTTCCGATTTGGAAACTTCGTTCCATTGTTTATTAAAATATGAAACTTCTGTCTGGTTCAACCAACTTCATATCATTTACCGTTCTCGAGATGACATTAGTAGTACGACATAAAAAATACGGCCTATAGCATGTATATAAATATGTATATTTGGGTAGTGTAACAGAAGGCCGTATTCACAACAGGGCTATGTGAACGATCATAGTTACGTGTTTATTTTTCTGAATTTAAAATTTTCGTGAACAGGCCCATTCAGAATTGGTTTTACGACCGCGAAGGATTTCGTAATCTTGACAAGACATAAAAGGGTGTAATAGTCGGTGAGCAATATTTAGTTTTCGAAAAAGAGTATGTATTGAATCTATTTGGAATTGAATGTCAATTAAATACGATTTTTACGAAGGATTTTTTTCATCGACAAATATTGGAAATGAGTAGGATGTTCAAATACTCAAGATAGTTGAGAACAGTGGTAATTGCACTCACATTCAGAATAAAAGCTCAATATATTTCTGAACTTCATTTTCCTCTATAGATTTGTGGATTGTTTAGGATTATAATTTTTTAGAGTGATATAGACATTGAAACCGAAGTGAGTACTATCTACATTCTAGTGTGCTTTCGTTCAATATATGAGTGGATTGACTTTTGTATTTCCAGAAGTGTTTTTGATCCGAATTTTTTACTTTTTGATATCTTTATGGATTTCAGAGTTAAAGCAAACTGGAACATTATGGAATTCCAACAGCATGAATAAAATAACCACAACAGCGTTTTGTGGTGAATTTGGTATTGGACATTGTTTTTACTTTTTATGATTCGAGTAGTTCATATTATCATATTTTGTTGCAGATGTAAACTTTGATAAATTGTTAGGATTGCGGTACATATCACCACCAGTATACCCTATAGTACATTTTCCTTATTTTAATTAGTACTATCTTCTCTTGGAGTTCGTAACATCATGTTTGATCCACCCTATATATACTCTAAGATATAATATCGGTTTTCAGTTCGGAATATCAATATTTGTAAATCTAGTCGGACAACAGAGAACTGCTTGGCTACTTTATCAGCGTGTGCTAACCGAATGGTTGAATATACGTGGAAATAATGTACTACTGAAATATTGGTCACTAGCTTTTCTTTATATTGGTTGCACTTAGTTGTGAAAAAATGTGGTTCTATTGTTTATATCTCTGGTTCATAGGGTCGTAGTCAAATGAAATACATACCAGTTTTTGAGTCTAATCAAAAGCTTTGAAATACTGAATGTTTTATAAATATCGGCGTAGTAGTTATGGTTAGCGCTCGCTAGTTTTAACAAGCTTTTATCAAGTTTCACCTGCCCCAGTGTTTGTCTGTCCGTCGGTAATTAAATCATGCAAGTTCCCCACCCACTTCTAGGTGCCCGATTGACTTTAAATTTGGCAGGTATTCATAGTTTTGTTGGAGACAAAACAAACTGGCGGTTCGAAGATGGCGAAAGAGAGTTGTGTTTATGGTTCGAATCGACTCAAAATTGTTATGCGGGGGTTTTCGGGGTCGAAGATTAGGAATTTATTGACAAAATTTATAGAATAAAGATGGCGACTCAAATATGGCCGACGATCTCTGTGATGATGGTCAGATTCTATTCAGAATTGATATGTGGAGGTTTTCGAGGTCGGAGATTATGAATTTTCGTGTGAATGGAAGGTAACATCATGTTTGATCCACCCTATATATATATACTCGGGGATATAACCTCACAATGATGCATACACTATCTGAATTTGTAACGAAGTTACTACTGAATAGATTTTTTTTAAATTTCACTAATAGAAAGCTAAAATATCCATGAATTACGTAGGCTATAACTCATTTGATAAAAATAACTTCCTGGTTCTCAATATTTTCAAATTAAGTTGGAAGGAAAATTGTTTATTTGTTTGTTTGTTCGAGCATGCCACAAAACTAGTGAAACGATTTCGATAAGACTTTTCGTATTGAAGCTTATGATTAGACTTAAAAACTGGCATAAATTTCATCCTGCTACAAAGACGGAGATATAATGATAAATCCAATTTTTTTTCACAACCAAGCGCAACCTATGTAAAGTCAAACAATTGAATAAATTATATTTTTATTTCCATTGCATTTGTATACAAGCTTATCTTAATTTTATTTATAATTTTCCTATTAAATTTTTTGTAGTCATTCTTGAAATGCGTCATCTCTTTGAATTCGGACAAAAATTGATGATCTGCGACCCCAAAAAAAATCACATACTAATGTTGAATGGAATCGGGCCATTATAACAGAACACATCGCCATCTTGCAGCCACCATCTGGATTTCATGAATTTTGACAAAAACATCATGATGCCCCACCCCAAAAACACCCACACACCAATTTCCACTGGAATCGGGATATTATCACCATCTTGAATTCGTGGATTTTGACAAAAAAATCATGATGTTCGACACCAAAAACCTCCACATACCAATTTTGAATGGAATCGAGATATAACTACCAACTTCGTCGCCATCTTGAATTCGTGAATTTTGACAAAAAATTATGATCTTCAACACCAAGAACCCCCACATACCAATTTTTATTGAAGTCGGGCTACAATAAAAAAAATCGTCCCCATATTGCAGCCGCCATTTTGATTATATGGATTTTGACAAAAACTTTCTGTTCCTGAAAACACCCACATACCAATTTTGAATGGAATCGAACCATATAACGAAACTCGCCCGCCATATTGGAGCCATCATCATGTTTTCACCCCTTTATGCATGTAACATCAAGAAAACCTCTTCTAGTGGTTGTCTACGTCATTATTGGAGTACGATGTCAAAATTTCAGTTCGGATGAACAACACTTCTTCACCGTACTGATGAGGGTCGAGAGCCCGAAACACGTGTCTACGGTTAACACTTTTCTTTGAGGGCTATGTCCATTGGATTTCTTCCATTGTTTTTAACAGACCCCTCGATATTCCCCCCGTTCATCTTTATAATCCTGGACTTGGATGTCACGCGGGTAGCTGCTTACGTGGTGACGTTGGTTGTTGCCCTGGAATGCAGGGTCTGCTAACCGAAACCACAAATGTGCGGCTGGCTTCTGTTTGTCGACTCGGTTGATTTGTCGTTTACTGCCAAGTGTTGTTCATCCTTGCACTTCTTCACCGTACTGATGAATGCCGAGAGCCCGAAACACGTGTCTACGGTTAACACTTCTCTTTGAGGGCTATGCCCATTACATTTTTTCCATTGTTTTCAACAGTCCCCTCGATATTTCTCCCTTTCATCTATATATATATATATATATATATACATATATATATATATTTATATATATATATATATATATATATATATATATATATTGTGAACAGTACACGGCTTGCATGGAAGCTTGTCTTAAAAAAGTTTTTTTATAAGTTATTTGATTTTTCGTCGGTTATAAACCTATTTTCATCAAAATGAATGAAAGCCTCATATTACTGGGTGATAGTTCAGCTTTTTTTTAAGAGATTTTCTCCGAGTGTAGAGTATAGATGCGCTCGGCATAACCGTGACAAATTTCACTTCATCTACTTAGTTGAATGGGTTTAATACTAGAAGGCTGTGACAAACTGACAGGTAGCAACTCGAATAAAGAGTGAAATATAAAATTCAATAACGTAATTCACATAATTTGTTACATGAGATCTGAGTTTCGAAAAACCTATGTGGTTTTCCAATCATTCCATTACGGAATGTTTTCATGACCATACAAGAATCTATGTCTTCAAAAAGTACTTAACTGAAGTTGAGAATGAAACCCCATTTTCGTTATCACACCATTTTTTCTTCACACTTTCTTTTTACTACGAAATGCTATCACTATGACAAGCAGACCAGATCAATTTTCATATAGGAATAATCTCAAAACGCAATTGGATTACTTCCGACTTTCGATAATTTCGAAAAGACCTGAATTCACAGCACCTGAAGTAGGTACATCAACTAATGCATTTTATCAACGATTTGGGCGTGAGCAGCACAATTGTTTTCAGAGCCCACTATAAGAAACATGGACGTTTATACGTCCATGATAAGAAATGGGAGGAACGCTGCCGAAGCGTTTTATGGAAAAACTCCCTCTCACCTTGTTTGCGTATTTGTGTCGTACCAAATCTCTCAGAGTGCTTATACCTACCGGCAAGTATGAAATTGTGAAATTCACAAAATTATAGATGTGATACCTTTAATTTGTGGGATGTAGCTCAGACGTAATGGGCTTGAATTCAATGACACGAAATTTCATGCAACATTGATTGATTCGTTATTTGTTTCGCGTTACTCTGAACGCACTACTACAACAGGCATGAAAAGACTACTACTTTCTATTTCTAGTTTTTCCAAAGTGCAAAAATACAGAAATATATGATCAATCTGATCTAATTTGACCACAATGAGCATGATACAAATAAAGGCCAGGGCGCTGCGTTCTCAAAACTCTTTGGACTTTATGAGGCTCGAGTATTGTAGTGTTCGAGTTTGAAAATTGTTTATTGATAGCTGTTTGTTTTACTCATTCAGACAAATTTTTGTATATGATTCCCAACAAAAGTCTCGCAGTGACATTGTGCATCGTCTCATCTCGATTAAAGTACATGAAAATCTCTGGATTCATTGAATTAAATAATTTTTGTTATCTTAATTCTATATTTCCTAATGTAGCCATGAATGTTATTTGATTTCATGATTTGTAGTATAGTGTAATGGAAATTTATTGAATCATAAATTCAAACGGTTCTCTATTGACGATCAACGAAAGTTTCCGATCGTTTTTTTTTATCGTTAGGGTCGGTATTGACGTTTCTTACTCGAAAGTTATTCGAACTTGTACCTGGTACGCTCAATAATTATCTATCCAAAATGGTCAATTATGTCGAATGCAGATAAAATTAAATATTATACGTCAATGCAAGAGCTCTGCATGGATCGCATGAGTGATCTCTGCACTTTGGCGATTTCTGCGAAAACCTCTTCGGATATTCATGAAAACTTTGAAGCTCGATATTCTCACATTGAAAAAATATATGAAGAATTCGTATCTCATGATGAAGATCTCGTTCCGATATCCATAGCTAGCTCGTAAAATAGAGTTGATGAAATTTTTGTCAATTTGAAGCAATGGAAAACTTTCATTGAAATGTTTATTTGTCTGGTACATGGATACCAGTTATTCAAAAACAATGAAAAACTCAATTATCTCATTTCCCCACTTTCTGTAACCCCTTTGGCTCTTGTAAAAAGAAACAATCTCACAGATGCAAATTATATTATCGCATATAACTCTTTATTGAAAAGATATGACAATAAACGGGATTTGACTATTGCCCATGTGAATAAAATTGAAAACCTGCCAAAAATTTCTGACAATAATGCCACTTTCCATAATCTCTGAATGTTGGTGGATACTTTCACCGAAAATTCAGATGCTTGAAAAATATGAACTTCCCAGTCGATCAGTGGAGTTTTTTTAGTATTCAATATGCTTTTGAGTCCTGATTCCTACACTGTCTCTCTTTTTGAATCTGGAACCGACTACGATACCATTCAGTTGAATTTGTCTTGAAGCGTTGTAGAAGTTCCGAGAGAGCTGCAGATCATACTCGACAAAGCCAATCAAACAAAAGTCATAGTCATTCACCACCTTCTTCAACCAGATATTCTCAACGTCATTCCTCTTCGTTCCATACTCAAACTCGACCAAACTCTTGCCGTTTCTGTAAGGGTGAACATTTCGTTAATAAGTGCTCTCAGTTCCTTCTACTGCCAAACCGTGAACGACATAATATAGTAAAATCTCATAAATGGTGTATACATTGTTGGGGTTCCAAACCTGTTATCAAAGACTGTATCTCTCAATCACATTATTTGAAATGTGGACAATCACATCACACCTTATGACATTTCAGTGACTCCTCTCATTCAAATACTTGAACAAATCAAGAACCTCAGATTTCCGGTTTACCTTCGTTTAATTCAAATCCAGTGAATATATCTGAAGTCAATAATGGTGTTCTGAATAGCCGTAGTTCAAATGTCTCCAATATCCATAATGTCGCAGGTGCTCATTTCAATTCATTGCCATCAAATTCGACTGTTCTCATTGAAATCCGCGACATCTATGGTTACTCTCAAAAGGCCCGCGCGTTACTCGATAGTGGCTCCTGAATAATTATACTGAGCCAAAAATGCTTGAATCGACTTGGTTTGAGATCTTCGCCACTCTTTTTGTCAATTCAAGGTATTAGTCAAATAATTATTCTGCCCCTAGAGGAGTTTGTCTTAAAAGTCGTCCGGGCAATAACCTGAAACCAACCCTCACTATAAACGACATTGTTTTGCCTAAGGTTGGCAATTTCATGCCCAGTTCCACACTTGATATTGGAGGATGGGATCACATCTTTGAATTGAATCTTGCTGATCCGTTGTTTCACATTTGCAGCGGAATTGATCTCCTACTGGGCGCCGATATCTTTTCTGTCAGTTTCATAAATGAACGTGTTTCGGGAAACTCTCACGAGCCGACAGCAATCAACACTGCCTTTAGTTGGATTCTCATGGGTTCAGTTGAATCCTTCTCTGAGATTGTTGCAGATACATTTCATTGTATTTGTGAACCGCCCTCAGACTCTGCATTCCAACGGTTTTGGTAAATCGAGAAGATACCCAAAATTGAATTTACAAAACCGTAGAATGATATTCGCGAAGAGTTATTCAGAATGTCTAGAGATTCTTCGGGCTGATTCAAAGTCGCTCTCCCTATTCGATCAAGATCTCCGACAATCTTAGACTCCAGACAGATTGCCCTCAGAAAATTATTGTCGTTGGGAGGTCAGTGCAAATCCTTCAATGTATGAACAATATTGTGAATTTATGGATGACTATTGGAAACAAGGCCATATGTCACTTCTCGAGAACCCAACTTCCACACCTCATTCGTACTACATCCCTCATCATTGTGTTATCCGCCCTGAGAGTTTAAGATCCAAGCTTAGAGTGGTTTATGATGCCTCTGGAAAATTCTCCGATGGAAAATCCCTGAACGATACCCTTCTGGCCAGGCCCAAACTCCAACAAGATCTTGTCACGATCCTTTTGGAGTTTAGAATTCACCCTATCGCTTCGAAAGGAGATTTTCGCCAAATGTATCGTCAAATATTATTATCAGAAGAACATCTCGATTACCAACGCATTCTTTGGCGATTCTCTCCTGAAGAACCTATAAAAGGGTTCGCACTGAGAACTGTGACTTATGGTATTTTCACCGCTCCTTTCATGGCCATCAGATCCATTTCCCAACTGGTGAAGGAAAATGGTAAAACCTTTTCCCTAGCCTCTACAGCTTTGAAAACTTTTCGTCACGTAAATGATATTGTAATTAGTTGTGCTCCCTGGGCAATTGCTGAAACTCTCAAATTTCAACTAATTTCATTACTGCATTTGGGCAGATTCGAATTATATACGTGGAATAACAACCACGCCTCTCTCATATCTACAAGTCTTCATCTTCAAAATCTCTTGATTTCGATAATGTTGCAACTGTAAAGGTTTCAGGCTTGCAGTGGAACGCACCTTTAGATAATTTATTTTTCGTTCAATATTTTATAGAAAGACGTTCCATGCTCGAAGAGAAACATTCATTCTGAACTCGCCCGTATTTTCGACCCTCTTGGATTTTTTACCCCTCTTACTCTATTCTAAAAACGACTTGATCATTACTTATGGACAATTGGTGTCGGATGGGACGACAAACCACCCCTTGAAATCATTTCGTTCCACCATGAAAAATTGTTTACTCCATGGAATCTCTGATGGAAGCGAAAAGGGTAACTCAGCTGTTATATATTGTAGGTATGTAGTAGATGCAACAACCCATGTGACGTTGTTATGTGCGAAATAAAGAGTTTCCCCTGCCAAAACTATTTCTATACCTCGACTCGAACTTTGTGGTGCAACTCCCCTATCAGATCTATATTCTTCCATTTTGCATGCTCTCAACGAAGGAATGTCTATTGAAGCCATCTCTTCATGGTCTGATTCTTCTACCACTCTCTGTTCGCCTCACAAATGGGAAACATCAGTCAGCGATCGTATGAGCCATATCCATTGTTTCGTATACAATGCGCTTTATAAACAATTGTCGCTCAAAACTATCAGAGAGAAACTCTTCTTATCTCACTTGGAGGGAACTTGATAAATATCTTCTCTGTCTAGTTAAACATGTTCAATATCATTCATTCTCCTCGGAAATTGAATGTCTCTCTAATGGCAACAAAATCCAACAAATACTCAACCTTGATGGGGAATCTTCCCCCTCTGAGAGTGTCCCAAGTCAAACCCTTTTCTTGCATTGGGGTTGATTTTGGAGGTCCTTTCACCATTTCTATAGGCATATTTTGGGGTTCTAGAACCCATAAGGCATACATATGTCTTTTTGTTTGTTTCGCAACCAAATCCCTACATCTAGAGTTAGCTACAGATTTATCGACAGACACATTTTTTGCAGCTCCCAGACGTCTGATTGCTCGTCGCGAAAGATTGAACATAATTCACAGCGATAATGCAACGAATTTTGTAGGGGCCTCTCGACAATTGCTTAATATCATGCAACATGCCGCTCAGAAAGACCATATTGAATGGAAATTCGTTCCACCTTCAAGTCCCCACTTTGCTGGATTATGGCAAGATGGAACGAAGTCAGTGAAGTAACATATTTCTAGTGTCATCGGTGATTAGGTACTTGCCTATGAAGAATTTAACACATTTCTCGTCCAAATTGAAGCCATTTTGAATTCCAGGCCACTCTGTCCAGCTAGTAATGATCCAAATAGCTTATCGGCTCTGACTCTCGGTCATTTATTTATTTTGGAGCCCTTGAATACACAGATGAAGATTTATCCTCTCTCAAACTAAATTATCTTTCGCGCCTACAATTAATCCAGAGATTGAATAAAGATTTTTGGTCGAGGTAGCACAGTAAATATCCCCATATTCTTTTTCAGAAAGGAAAGTGGACTGAACCAACCGCTAACATAATTATTGGGACTCTGGTTCTCCTAAAAAACAATGCAATCCCTCACTCACGATGGCAACTTGGAAGAATTGTCGAGATGGAATCGTACGCCTTGTCACTGTGCACACTGCTCACGGGTTCATTAGACGGTCAGTGGTGAAAGTATATTTTTTGCCCCTGACTGATATCCAATAAAGCAATGAAATGCGCTGCATTTTAGGTGGGCCGTTCATACCGTTTTCACCTCTCTTTTTGTTTAGTATTCTCTGAATTTGTTATTAACATTGAATTATTACTATCCATTCCGCGCGATATTGCTGTGCTTCACTTTGTGTTTTTCCTGGACATATAGAAGGTAAGTGCAAATGTTCAAAGAACCTCATTGGCTGAGGAAGGAGAATCAAGTCGCAGCCCGACAGTATTCCATGTGCTGTACAGTCCAGTGTTGTTCTGCGAATTTCAAAATGAAAGCAGAAAAAGAGAGGATAGGTCATTTGGACATTGGTTTTCATTATATTGAATAATATTGTTTTCATTTGCTTATGAAAATATAAGAATGTTGTTTCTGTCCTGTGTAAAATGGGAGGAATTGGTATTGAAATGAAGGAATACAAAATGAAATGAATGATTGAAAGTGAGGGATCGGAAAATATAAAAATTCTTAGATTCAATTCACATGGAATTTTTGACTCTTTGTTGTGTTAATGAAAAAATTGTCGAGAACCTTTAGACCGTTGCGGTAAAATTACCTACATCAAAATTGAAAATCACTAGGGATTTGGTTGGGTTGAATTTTTCTTTTCAGCGTCTTGAGAAAACCCATATGCACAAAATGTCCTCCAAATTTGAATGTTGGATAACTTTGAAAATCGCAAAAATTTTGATTGCGGTACTTTTCTTAAAAAACATCAGTAAACAACAATCATATATCTGACGAAATGGCGAATGAGCTTTGTGATTTATAGTCTGATTCTATTGATAATTGGTATTTTGTATGCATAAGTTTTTGGACGGGACGAATTTTTTGTGATTCGGTGCGATTCTATAAAAATTGTTATGTGGGGGTTTTAGATTTGTAGTTGAATATTTTCATTTCAAATATGATTTTAAAAGATTGAAAGCTTTTATTGATATGTACTGGAAATTAAATATAATTTCCTTTGATGTGTGTAGGTTATTCTGTAACAGATTCATAACCTTGCCACACAATGTTTTCGGTTTGAATGGCACAAACTGGTATTCTTGTGCGACTAGTTTTTGATTCCGTTACAGAATAACCTAGGTCACACATAAAAAAAAAATCCCTTTAGTGCATTTGAATAAACTATTGTCTATATTTTTTTTTCATATTTATAATAGTTTGTTTTACGATTGTATTTTCAGGAACACAATCAATGAATATATCTGTACTTATAACGTTTTGTAATGTTATGTAACATTCGATTAGGTTAAAAATGGAAATTATGACTTTTTCCAGGGGCCGGAAGAATTCTCGAGAAATCCCCAAATGGTTTTTTAGAAATTATAAGGCAACTTTTTTTAAACCATCATTTCACAGGTTCTCTTATTATTCCAGTTTGTTGGAGTAATAGGTTCTCAAAAATTAAATTGAATAATAAATGAAACTTTTATTCGCTAATTCTTGTGTTTCTTGATAGGATCAATACTGACTTCTTTGGCGCGCTAATTTGAAATTCACAGCCAACATTCATCATTATGAAAATATCAATGAAGAGAAGAAAATTTGGCAACGCCAAGTATCATATCTACTACTTCATATTTTCGACTATAGCATTGTTAGAGAATCTTCTTTCTCTATAAACAATGACAGTATCAATTCTTGGTTAAAAACTTGAAAATAAGAGTTTTTTCCAACTTTTTTCGGTTTGATGCATTCTCTTGATAATCTGAGTGATGTCATTGGCTAATTCCTAATTCTAAAATGAATTGAAAAATATAATTCTTGATAACCTCAAACTTGTTCAGATTTGATATTTTTTTTTTGAGAGTACTCACCCAGTTTTGGGAGTTGTTACTGATTACATCACATAAATTGATCATACATCCATCTCTGTAGCAAATTTCAATTGAATTACTGCAACCAGCCAAAAATTTTAAATTTTTAAGAAAAAAATAAAGTTATCGCCCCCCTTCATAATCAAAAAATATTTATTTTAAAGCGGGTGGCTGGTTTAGTTTTCCCATATATCATAATGTTTGTAACATATCCTGATTTCCAACTTTTGTGATTTTCATGTAGCACTGATGCTGAATAAATACATTATAATTATTCTCCAGACTCCAGAACACTGAATAAATAGTGATGCTTTTTATTAAACGTTTTTATTTAGTTTGCCTTGTTTGTGTCTTGTCCGGATCAAATCTAGTAATTGTAATTTTACCCCCTTCCTGTTGAACGATTGATCTGAAATTTGATACACACCTTGAGTTCTGATGACAATACAATTATGTGTATTCAGTATCATTGTAAATCCAAGATGGCCGCCGCCACAAAATGGCGGATCACATATTTTACTACAACCCCCTCAATATGAATATCAAATGAAAGGGCTTGACTAGTAGAATACAATACACCATAAAAAAAATCCAAATCGAACATGGCGTCCGAAACAAAATGGCGGATCATACATGAGAACTGAAATCTAGGTATCTAATAAAAACAAAGGAATCTGTCCACTTAGAATCGTGATACAAGCATGAATCCCCCACCCAAGTCAAGATTTCGTATCGTTGTCATGGGCTTCCACTGTCCACAAAATGCAATACAATACTGTAGACCACGCAGTTGTGTATTTAGGATCGAAATCATTTGAGAAAGGACAAGCTTACGTGGCACTGAGTCGAGTAAAGTCTTTGGGAGGATTATGTATTGAGCACTTAGATTGCAACAAACTGACAGGAAAGAAACCTTGTAATAATGAGGCACTAAATGAACTAAATAGAATGAGAAATATCAACCCTTTCACTGCGGGAAGCAAATAAAGTTGAAAATTAAAATGGGGCCCATAGTGCGGGAGTCAAATATATTCAAATGCATAGTTTGGGGGTTTACTGCAGAAATCAATTATATTCAACTGCTATTATAGACAAGTGTATATACAGAGAGATGTTTGGTAGGTTGCAGGAACCGAATGAAATACATGAACTGAAAGGTTTTCACACTGCGGGAATCAACTATATTTATGCGGTATTGACGGCGCTCTCCACTTTAGTTTATGTTTTGTGATTGTGGTGGAAAACTCGGTCATGTTTGTGAAGTATCAAAGGTGATTTTTCAAGTTTGATAATTGAAATGGCTTCTGGAAGCAAAATGGGGCCAACAGAAGATGAACTATATGATTTGTTGATGAACAGTGATACAGAGGAGAATTTTAATATTAATATTGAAGGCGAATATTCTTGTTTTATGATTACTTCTCATGATATTTATATATAATATAATGTTTTCTGTGTTATTTTGATATTTTCTTATAACAATTTAAGAAAGACAATTCTGAAAAATGTTAAAATTTTGTTGTTCTCCAAAGATTTTGTATTTATATGCAAAGAGGTTTTATTTTTGTTGTGATTACTTTTCACAATATGCATGTTTTGTGTTACTTTGAATTTATTTTATAACAATTTGAGAAGGGAACAATAAATAAATTAACTGTATATATTACTTCATACAATTTCAAACATCAATTGAATAGCCAATTCCAAAATATTCGCGCACATACAGCTACTTTTACTCCATATTCCCTTCATTTCATAACAATTGGCAACACTGTACGTGTCGTTCTGCAATTAGCTGCGGGAAGCAAATATATTTTCGCACAGGCAACTGCGGGAATCAAATATAGTTCACAGCGCTTCCCGCAGCCTCAGTGACGGTACTCCTAATAGAAACGGCGGCCGCAGCGAAAGGGTTAATTAAGTAACTAAATGAAAAACTGAGAACTTGAGAATGAAATAAGTCATTTTTTTTTAATCAGACGGTTCTATTGTAAGGAAACAATAATGATGCAGATAATGTACTGAAAGCTTTCAAATAAAATAAGTAAAAAAAAATTAGTCAAACGGTTTTATTGTGAAGAAACATAATAATGATGCAGATAATGTACTGAAAGCTGAAAAATAATAAGGTAGGTACGAGTCATCACACCACTATCTCCTCATCAATACCTATAGGGCATTGATCATTAATCTATTATCTATAGTCAACCGCTCATATCATTATATGATTTGGATGCATCTTCTCAATAGACAACTTATGCAAAATGTGTGTAAAAGTAAATTCGTCACTATCATCGTGCGACATCACAGATCGATCATTTACATATTTACTCAGGTTACGCTATGCCCCACGATTTTATTTTATTTTGATCAATGCCCTATATTGATGAGGAGAGTGGTGTGATGACTGGTACCTACCTAATTATTTTGAAGCTTCTAGTACATTATCTGCATCATTATTATGTTTCTTAACAATAAAACCGTTTAACATAAAAAAAAAATTACTTATTTTATTTCATTATAAGCTTTTATTCAACTTGCTTCGTTCGTATGTCAGTCATTCTTTCCGGTTCAAAATTTGTAATCCATTTTTGGAGCTCTTGCCGACATTCGATTTAGCTGAAATTTGGCAGGTGTTCATGATTCCGGTGACAATGCATTATGAAATTTTTGATAGAGAAAAAACAAAATAGCGGCGTTAAGATGGCGGACGGGTGATTATGATACGATGCGATTTAAAATTTGTATGTGGGGGTTTTCGGGGACGAATATTGTGAGTTTTTTGTCAAAATTCATAAATTCAAAATGGCGGACAAGTTTTGTGATTATGCTCCGATTCGATTCAAAATAGGTATGAGGGGGTTTCGGGGTCGTAGATTATGAATTTTTTGTCAAAATTCATAAATTCAAGATGGCGGCTCCAAAATGGCGAAGGAGTTTTGTGATTATGGTCCGTTTCCATTCAAAATTTGTATGTGGGTGTATTCTCAGTCAGAGATTTTGAATTTTTGCAAAATTTATAAAATTGAAATGACGGTTCATGGAATTTTCGTTATAGAAAAAAAAAAGGCCCCAAGGCGGACGGATTTGGGTTTATGGTCCGATTCGATTCAAATTTGGTTGGGGGTTTTAGGGCGAAAATTATGAATTTTCTTCAAAATTCATGAAATCGAAATGGCGGCTCCAAGATGGCCGTTGATATCTGTGTTTATGGTCCGATTCGATTCAAAATTGGTATGTGGGGGTTTTCGGGCTCGCAGATTATATTTTATTCATCAAAATTCACGAATTCAAAATGGCGGACGAGTTTTGTAATTATGGCCCGATTCGATTCAAAATTGGTATGTCGGGGTTTTTGGAGTCGGAGATTATGAGTTAAGTCGAAGATTATTGATTCTTCGTTATAATTCATAAATTGAAAATGGCAACTCCAAGATGGTGGATGAGTTAATCTTCAGATGGTCTTCTCATTGAGAGACTAGGTAGCTCAGAACTTACAGGAGAAAGGCCTCATAATAACGACGCTTCAACAATAATGCAAAGATTGAGGAGAACTTGTGTACTAAAAAGCACAAAATAAAATAATTAATAAAAAACCTTTTAAAAGACAATTTTTTCTTTCAAATCAACTAAAGAGTTGAAAATAATTGTTTTGGATGTGTGACGTAGGTTATTCCGTGAGTTATAGATTATAAAGCTTGTCGCTTTTGTATTCGAACTGAAAACTTTGTGCGACAAGCTTTTGAATCTATAACTTACACAACGTCACACATCAAAAGCAATAATTTTTTACTTTTTAGTGCATTCGAATAAAAGCTTGTCTTTAAAAAGGTTTTTTCATTAAATATTTTCATTCTACTTTCCTGATACTTTTTAAATCTTAGATCGCTCATCGCTTAGTGACAACATCTGCCGGTCCCAAGCCCGGAAAAAAGAGAAAAACTTGATGCGAAATCAGAACAACAAATTATTGAAAATTCAGTTCCATGATGTTTTTTTCGATTTTTTCGGTAAATTCAACTGACTTCTGAGAAATACATTTGAACAAAAATAGGCAAAGTTACATTTGAAGAAAAAGAACAAAATCTTCGCCTATGGTCGGCATGTGCAATCAAAGCGGCAAATCCTCTTATGTTTCCTTCGGGTTTTTCAGCTCATTCAACTGACATTGGATATACTATACTTTGGTTTCAATCTCAAAATCACTTTGAAAACTACTAACTATATATAGTCTAGGCGCTAGCCCGCCCATGTCATGTGAGCAGGTGTATGTCCCCTAAGTTTTGTTGCAGGACTTTGTTAAACACATATATGAGTATAAAACAAAATTGCTGACATGGTCCAGATCATGTTTTATTGTTATATCTCCGGTTCCCGTCATTGTAGCGAGATGAAATACATACCAGTTTTCTCATCTACTCATGAGCTTTCAAGCACAAAAACATATATTATACTAATAACATAACGTTTATTTTCCAAAGAATATAATGTAATACATTGAAATAAATAAATAGTCACAATAGCTTGAATGTGACGGATATATATATATATATATATAGTTTTCAAAATTGAAGTTCAGTAATAATAACAAATAATCGTAATAATAACCAGCAATAACTATAGAGTTATGTAGTTATAGAAATTCAAAATAGTAATAGATATGTAGGTACGCACAGTCTCACATAAATATAATATTTTCAATAAATATATCTTTATTATATAAATTAACATAACTCAATGAATGAATACCCACTAAGGCATTGCCTGAGTGCAGGTATTCTAGGATTGAGTATAGATTATTCAATAAATATAACAAGCAAAATAGAATGGAATAATAATATCGGACATGAAGTATTGCATTTGCGGTGTAGAATCTAGATAAAAATATATGCATGTGTTCACACACAGATACGTATACACACGCATATGTTTATACAAACAGATAGACTCATATACAAATATACATATACTTATGATGTATAACTGTACAATTTAAAGATGATATGGTGCAGTGCCAATGATTGGGGTTACAAGTTGATGGCAGTGAGGAATAAAGGTATATTAATATTATTAGATCGCAACAACAAAAATAAGTACGACATGTATTCAGTACCTATTTTATAACTGATGTTAAAGCTTATATGAAATATCTTGTCTGCAAAATTTCATGTTTCTAGACAAAACCGGTTGAAGGTGTATATTTTAACCCCCCATCCAACCTCCTTAGGGGATGAATTTTCAAAAATCCTATCTTAGTGCTCATCTACGTCATATAAGTAACTCCTGTGCTTCTAGACTCACCGGTTTGAGCTGTGCTTTGTCTGTCAGTCAGTTGTTAGAATTTTATTAAGTAGAAAATACTGGGGTGTCATTATTTTCAATTATAGACGACAACGACCAAAATGATTTAAAATCGGTCTGTACGTTTCCTTAGGGGATGTATTTTCAAAAATCCTCTCTTAGTACTCATGTACGTTATATAAGGAACTCCTGTGCACATTTTCATGCTTCTAGACCCACCGGTTAGAGCTGTACGTTGGCTGTCAGACAGTTGTTAGAATTTCACTAGGTAGAAAATACGGGGATGTCTTTATTGGACCACAGTGACCAAAATGATCTAAAATCGGTCTGTATGTTTTTTATTGACGAAATCAAATGCTACCTATTCAAATATGAGAAAATTAGTTTAAGAAGGATGAAGGATTCTACAAATAAAATGATCTGCATATAGTCAACACTTCCTTTCAATTTTGATATACAGGTTTGCCATTAAAAAAATTATTATATCCCGAAGTTGGCCATATCGGATTTTCTCATCACTCAAATGGGAATTTTGTTTGCTATTCCTACACCAAATTCGGACAAAAATCTATTCATTGATTCAAATTTTGGTTTTACATGGACATACCCCATGTTGGGTCCAGGTATGAACTCAAGAATCCAGATACCGTTCAATGTTCATTTACGTTATTCTGAAACACTCAGTAGAAATCGCCGTATTATTTTGTTTCCACATATATTATTATTTCATACCTGACTATCGTTTTACCGTCAACCTATTATATCCTTATCTGGCGTAGTTTTATCAGCTTCTACTCGATATTATACCTGATGTTATACTGCTACTCCACTCCAGCCTACTATTCCATATGTAAGAGGAGACTCTATAATTGTACAATGAATTGTTTTCACTCGGGAGGTGTTCAATATATTTCGTAAATACTTGAATCTATAAAGTGTGCTTCTCAATGTTTTAGTCACTTGGTCGACATGGAAGTTCCATCTCAGGTGTCTACAAGTACAACTCCTGAATATTTGATTTTTGGGTAGAGCCACCCGCCTAATTTCAGGTGACCTGCTCAGAGGAAATTTCGGCAATTGCCGAATGCATTAAACATTTAACTCGACATTTGAATGAGGTAGAATGTTGTTTTGTGTGGTCAATGTATACTTCGCAGGCTGCCTGGGACATATATTCAATTCCAAAGTGAAGAAAACATCTAACCTTGTTATATCCAAACATGTGATATAGTCAGAACCAGTCGTCTTCATACTCTGCTTTGAGGCACGTGTCATAATTATCACAGTCACAGATAAGAAACAAACGACAGAAACACTATTGAAAATGGAAACATTTACTCGCAGAAAAATAATTTTTCGAAAAATCACGGCCATTATATGTAATGATTCAGACATCGGAAATCGGGTGAACTGAACACTGTTGCCAAACAAGATTCTCGCATGTACGGTTTACGAACAAAAGTTTGTCAGATTCTACTAGTATTTTCTGATCGGCTGGTGAATAAAATATCGTAATCAGCAACCAATCAGAAAACAGTACGCGTTGTGCAGGAGAATTAATTTTTGCATTATTGTCTTTGTCTTTTGCTGGCTCTTGAAACTGAACACTGAGCTGTTCCGTGCGTATTTCGAAGAGTAGAAGACAAGATGAATCACTCGTCGCATTGATGAATGGAGTAGTAAATTTCGATTCTGGTTGGAGTCGTCAATCACTGTGCGGGCGTTTTCGTACTAGATATCTAGTGAACGCCCGCACAGTGATTGGCGATTCCGGAATTCAACCAGAATTGAAATTTACTACTTTATTCATAAATGCCATGTGTTATTCATCTTGTCACATCGCGTACTGTTTTCTGATTGGTTGCTAATTACGATCTTCTATTCACCAGCCAATCAGAACACACTAGTAGAATCTAATAAACTTCTGTTCGAAAACGTGCATGCGAGAATCTTGCTTGGCAACAGTGTTCAGTTCACCCGAAGTCTGAATCATGAATCACTACAATGGCCGTGATTTTTCAAAACAATATGCAACTGCGAATATTTCCCCCTTCAATAGTGTTTGTGTTGTTCGTTTCTTACCAGTGAATGTGATAATTATGATGAGCGCCTCAAAGCAGAGTATGAAGTCAACTAGTTGTGACTTTATCACCAGTTTGGATATAACAAGGTTAGATGTTTTCTTCACTTTGAAATTGAATATCTATCCCAGGCAATTAAAGGAAAATTTTTTGTTAAAAAAAAATGTTTTTCCAAAAAAAAAACAGATTTTTAACCACTGTAATTCATTATAAAATGGCATTATACACTCGTCATTCACGGGTGTGCAAGAGCTTAGATTATACCCTATATATATATATATATATATATATATATATATATATTTATATAAGTATATCGTACAGTATAGGGGCCCGTATATACGTATACTCGTATAGGCGTGTATACGTATATGAGTCGTCATAGTGATACATAGGGGAGAAATTAAATCTCAGAGGATACCTAGACGATACTAGCTACTTGAAAATAGTCAACCGACATAAAAACAGTAATGCCCTCATCATAATTATAGTTACTGAAAATTCCATTCAATTTTTCATTAGTTTTAATTGATTTTCGTTTGATTTATGAACTATCAGCCAATATTCGGAGTTAACGACAAATTCAGTTGAAACAATATTTTTTCGTACCTGTACTTTTCCCATAAGTTTTCAAAATTTCTGCTGTGACAGCATTCAAAACTTTGCAGTTATTTTCATGAATGGCATGAATTGTCTATAGAAACTAAATTATAGATTATGGGCATGCCACGGTTTCAACGAACTGAATTTGAATAATGAAGTGGTGGATAGCGCCAGTAATTAAATATTAATCGATAATAAGTTTGTTGTATATCAGATAGGAAAATAGAACTGAATTAAAAAAATGTGGACCAACCGAGATCCAAACCTGGGAAATAATTTGAAACTGACACACATCTTAGAATGATGAGTTGATATAATAATAATAATAATATATAGTTTATTGAGTAATAATCAAAAATTATAAACGGTACATATAAATTGTAAACATTCAATAAACCGAGATTCTCACTAAGGCATGTAGCCTGTGCGTGAGATCTATGATTTATTCGGTTCATTTTTTTTTAGGATGAGAATTTAATATATGAAATATAGATCAAATTAGGTGTAAATACAATGTGTTAAAATCAAAAGTATAGATGAAGTTAGATAAAATTATATTAATGAAATCAAAGTTAATGTAAAAGGAATATTTGTAAATAATGTTAGAGGTATATATCGATACATTTGTTAAAATATGTAAAATATGTAAAAAGGCAATTTCTTATATTATAAGGTAGTTTTTATTTTAATGAATAAATGAATAAATTAAATGAAACAGACTAGTTGTGAGTGTTGATTGGACAGACACTTTGTTGATATTTATTTTAGCATATCTATCATTTTGATGAGTTCATTTTTCGGGTATTCGGCAATAAATTTGTTTAATTTTTTCTTGAATTCATAAAGATTATGCGTTTCTGTCAGATATTCTGATAGAATTTGATACATTCTTGGTGCAAGATATGTAAAGCTGCGTTGTCCAATTGTTTAAGATGCAAATGGAGTTTGGTAACGTGTATTTTGTTTCCTCGTATCATATGTGTGTGTCAATGTCTCAAGTTCTGCTTTATTTTTATTTTTTTTGAATTGCTGTATCACGATGGAGCGGTAAAATAATTGTTTTGTATCGAATACCTGTGCTTCCATGTAGAGATCATCAGATGAATATGTATAAGGTTTTCTCATAATTATTTTCATACTTTTTTTTGGATTATATTGATTTTTTTCAGATGTGTTTTCATTGCCCCACCCTATCATGCCATAATTCAGTCGAGAGCCAACCACTGCATGATAGACCATCTTGAGTTTATCTTTGTCTAAAATGTCTCTCAAAAGTTTGAATTTGTAGATTAAATATCTGAGATTTTTGCTAGTATTTTCTATATGTTTATTCCATCTCAAGTGTTTGTCTATGGCTATGCCCAAATATATGTGGAAGCATTTCAGATGTCAGATGATGCCCATATGGGAATAATCAATGGATATATTCAATTATTCCCAGTGAACACATAATGTGTATGAAACGTTTCAACGGAACCCTTAAACGAATCATTTGAAATATTCTGAACTCACGTTTCAGAAATATATCAAAGACATCTAACATTTCACATCCACAAAGAAATTGAAATGTTTCAAATGTACAGACTGGAATGTTTCAAATGTATAAAACGTTTCAACGGAACCCTGAATCGAATCATTTGAAACATTCCGAACACACGTTTCAGAAATATATCATAAACATCTTACATTCCACATTCACAAGGAAATGTGTCTCAAATATTTCAAATGTACAGACTAAAATGATTCAAATGTATGAAATGTTTCAATGGAACCCTAAATCGAATCAGTTGAAACATTCTGAACGCACGTTTCAGAAATATATCATAAACATCTAACATTTCACATTCACAAGTAAATGTGTCCAAAATGTTTCCAATGTACATATTGAAATGTTTCAAATGTACGCAGATGAAACCTAGCAAGATAACCTTCAAGTTACGAATGAATAATGCAATTTACTCATTATACGCGCTTGCGCTGATGTTTTGCGGGCGACCATCCATAAAGACACAGACCACATACCCCTAGACACATTACGTAGATAACTTCACCTTGAACCGTTTTTCAGTACCGATACGAATCTTAAGAGGTCTCTGTGTTCTGTGGACAAAGAGTACTAACCTCTAATCTTTGCTGTGGATTTGTTCATGTCAAATTTTATATTTTTAACAATAGATAGTGACAATTTGTTCGAGTTTCAATTTCAGAACGGTTCAAGAATCGTTTCGAATCCTAGGACTTTTTCAGAACTGTTCACGATTCGTGAAAACCCGAACGCGGCAGTGATCCAATGGATAAGGATACCACAAGAGAGAGAGATGAGAACAAGAGATATTAGCATAACCCTATTGTAATATTGAAAAACCAACCAATATTTAATTCAATCTTTATGAAAATTTCAGGTGGAGATGAGTAAATAATGGTCCCCTATATCAGATATCTAATTTTTCATTCAGATTTCAGTATGGACGAATTTATCTGTTTTCAAAAATAAAATGATTGTCCCCAGGATGGAGATGAATATTTCAATAGCGAAAGAACTCTGGAAGGTCCTTGAGCTGTACAAATTACAAAAAAAAAGAGTAGGCACCTTCGAGGTGAAATCTATGAAGAAATTATGGGAATTGGTTGGAAGAGAAATGTCTTATCAATATAAAATCACAATTTCTTCCAATAAATACGAAAATCGTTTCAAAGTATTACAGAGAACACACAAGAAGGTTCTTGACAATAACAGCTAAACAGGCAGAGTGAAAATGGAAAGCTTTGAATTTGAAAGCGAAATGGACGACATTTTTCAAAGAAAGAAAAATATCCGACCAGCAGTACTCCTATCAAGTGATGCAATTTTAGGAAAACACCCAAGTTCTACTGTGGTCTCCTGCATTTCAATTCCCGAAAATGAGAACAAATACTCATTGTTACGAAATCCCCCACAGGTAGATGCTGTCGAAAAATCAACAAGATTGCAAGTGAAACGTTAGCGTTTTCCTGGCTGTACATACCAGAAACGTAATGACATTTTGGTAGAGCTTGAAAATTAAATGAGGTCTTTTTATGGCAGAAGAGATCAAAGGGAGAAGAAAAAGCTTAATATTGCAAAATAGGCTGGAAGAAAAACAAAAGCACAATGATTTACTCCGGTAGTAATGAATAATTATTGCTTGTTGCTAGTCATACAGTATTGAAGTTTATGCTAATCAGAGTACATATTTACATATGAGATTTATTTCATGATGGAGTTTTTTTTAAATTTGTATCCATATTTTTATTTCCTAGTCATTAGTATTCTATATCTTTGGATAAGTAACTTTTTTGTTGTTTTATTGAATATATTCTCCTTTCTGTATCAGTGGAAACAATGTTTAATGTTCCATTTATTTGAAAGCTTCAGATTCGTTTCCACAACTTTTTGTTGTATAGGATACTGTCTTCATAATCAGAATAATGAAAAAGTTCAATGATATATCCACTTTCACAAGACTAATTTGTGCAACTGTGTACACTTTTTGTACCTGACTGAATTATTGTGTTATTAGGAATGAATGTATTGTGTATTTATTTATGTATTTTCATCTCAAACATGAAACAAATGTATATAAATGTTATTTTGAGATTTTGTTAAAAATACCTTTTGGTTTTCAATATTTATTATATTTACTTCAGGTACTGAAGTTTATTTACTTCTACTCTACTAGTACAGGAATTATAATAAAATATAAAATCAAAATATAGTGTTTTATTGAAGTATATATGAAAAAAAAATATTTTAAATAAGAATTATGCAAGAAAATAAAATTTTAAGATTAACAAACACATTCAATGTTATCAAAATTGAACAATGGTGAAATATCAAACATGGCAGCTACATAATTCCTATAATTCAAACCAACTTCATTCCTCTCATTATCATCGGTTTCATTTCCAATTTTTCTTCATTTAGGTTCTGGTGTAATTCATTGAAAATCGGATCGTCTATGCACATATTATGTAAGACGCAGCACGCTCTTGCAAAGTGGCAAATAAATTAAATTTTTCTGCTCTTTAGATGGTACAGTTGACGAAATCGCATCACAAACAAGCCCTATAGTATGTTCGATGAACACTCTGCACATATCCAAATGAAGTTGACTCATTGCTGACAAACCATAAAAGACCATAATACATTTCTCACTGCCCATTCGTTTTAGGCCTCCATCTTTTTTGGAATAATATTGCGAAGCTTAAAACTGTCCTTTAAGTCTATTGACAATATCTCTTAAAACCCTGGAAAGGAAAAAATACTGTAATATATATAATATGAGCATTTCAGGGAAAATTATTGGTAAATATTTTCCATCATAGCATTTGTAGCTAGATTTTCAACAGAGCACTGATATTTTCTAAGGTAATACCTATACATGAATTTTGACACTCACCTGTAATGTTCAATGCTGAATATAATGGTGATGTCTCCTCAACGTAGCCTTCATTTTTGAGTTTGTCTAACAAAAGTTCATTAATCATCACATTAGGTACAATATTTTCAGCAAGGAACTCTTGACCACTACTATCAAATAAATGTACGAACTCTATAATTCATAAAATAAATGAAAAGATCAAATTATGTTTAAGGTTATGAACAAATGATCGCTCTCCTTCTTATGGCAAATGCTTCTGAGCATGCGTCAAAAAAAAATCCAGAACGGTTCTTGCTCGAGGAGAGGTACTGATTTTGGACCGTTCCAGGACGATTCTCAAAAACCCGAACGCGTAATGGTGCATCCACAATAGGCCGTCGGTCGTCGGAAGTCGGTAGTTGGTCGTTGGCAGTCGGCTGCTTGGAGAGACCTATCCACAATCGGTCGTCAGTGAACTGCAGTCGAAGTGAAGAAACGTTTTGCGCTGTTGCCCGAAATTTTTCAACTTCATTTTTACCATCTGAATTGAGAATTGTTTCAGATCATTGAACAAAATATAATTGATACCTTCCCATCCCAATGTTTTGGCAATAAGACGCCACGTTTCTGAATTAATTATTTATATATTTGGGATTCTAAGTATATATCATACAGCAATGGCGGAATTTCACAAGTTTTGCAAATATGCAATGGTCAATATCTTTCTCATCGCCCTCTGCTACAAAACTTCCATGAATAATTGTCATTTGGATGAAAAAAATATAATCCTCTATGGTACAATAACGGCCAACTGTTACAAAGGATGCAAAAAAAGATATGGCAATTAGGGAAATGTTCCAGTCATTGGCAACACAGCGATAGAAATTTGTTGATGACGTTACGACATGCACTCTGATTGATCAGAATAGTGCAATCGGTAGTGCAGTCGGCCGTCGAAGATGGATTTCGCGACTGCCGACTACAAGCGACCGACTGCAAACGGCCGATGGCCAACTACCGACTGCAATTGGAGACTTGGAGATGGCTGCATAAAGATAGAAGAAGCCCATCTTTGACAACCGACTGCCAACGACCGACGGCCTATTGTGGATGGGCCATAACAAGTAACAAGTCAGTTAGTCAAACTTCATCAACATTATATATGAAAGGGCTATTCCTAAAAAAGAAACCACCAAAAAACAATTTTACATTTGTCTCGAAGAAATATTCCCATTCTCGTTAATGGATGAATGGAGCTCAACAGAAGCCCCGAGGTTATCTTAAATATCTGGGAAAATTTTATAGCGAAACTGTAATCTTGTGGTGATGTGCCTATGGGCCTATGCTTATAGTGCCTGAGTGGAGGAATTGAGGTTTCTCTTCCTGCGATGAAGACATTTCATTAATAAGGTATGTTTTGGGCTTGTTGAAACAACCAATTCAATGAGGAAACTTCAGATGCATATTCAGCAAATATTCTAAAAGACTGGGCATACAACATGAGGAAAATGGATGGCGAGGACTATAAAGACCGCTCAGTAGAGACCATCTGATGGAGAAGTACTTCAATGACTATAAAAGAAAAATTAACCCTTTCGAAGACGTAGTTGATGAAAAAGCAAGAAATGCAAAAAAAAAACGAACTTCAAATGTTTCCCGAGAAAAAAAGAGCATTATGCTGTAACGAATTTGAAGAAACGTTAATACAAGCGACGAAGGGTATTAAAACTAGAATAAAAAAAAATAAATCATTTTTTAAGAGCTTCTCCTGTGTCAACTTTGGCCAAACGTGGACTAGGAGAAGGTCAGTTAATCACATTAAGGGGCTATGTATCTACCAGCTCAATTAGACTTTACTTGCCACTTGATGACGAACATCACGAAAACATTGTCAAAAAGATGAGTAGTTCCCGCCAAGGAGTAGTTCCCGCCTAGAGGCCACTTTTACAAAACAAGTTCAGCATACAATCTCAAGAATCGTGTTTTTAATTGTAATACCTTGTATTATTCTAAATGAAATTGGTTTCTGATATTTTTGTAATATTTTATACAGTAAATAGTCTGAAAAATATATTTTCTGTGTGCAAAATGGCTTGAAAATCTTGCATTCAGGTTTGTTGCCTCCATGAATTTTTTTTGTTATTTGCCTTAAAAAGTGTCCTATCCAGCCAGTCACTTTGTCAAATAACAAAAATACATTCAAACTGTTTCTAAGCAATAAACATTCATGACAACCCATAGAGGCTAAAGTTAAATTAATTTTTTATTTGTCTATGTGACAGCCTATTGAGAATTCGAAATAAGGGATACTCCCTCTGGTGTTGATTTTTGAAACTAAACATAAGTACATTGTTGATTGTTTACTTTTCGAAAAATTATTGTTTATATTATTTTAGCCATTGTGTACTCAGAACTTGTCGAACCTCTTGTAATTGTTGACATTTAAGGAAATTCTGGTTTACCTGGTGGTGTTCTGTTGACTAGTGTACGTTCTCGAGTGAAAAAAATGTGTGATTCAAATTCAAATAATTATTGTTGTGTACCTCAATGTGACTCTTGGGCAAAACGATCGCGTTGTATTAGAATAAGTTTTCATAATTTTCTGCGAGAAAATGAACGTTACATTCTGGTGCAGACTAATCTAGGTTTGAGTGAGTCTATAGACAGACGACGGGCCTGGACAAATGTCCCGAAAATCGAAAAACCTGTGACTAACTACATGGAAGTTTGTTCTCGCCATTTTACCAAAGAAGACTATTTCATTATTTCCAGTAAGTTTGAAGCAATGCACATTTTGATATTATATACTACTTTTTCCATCATGATTCTCAGGAAATTCAGGAAGAAAGATCTTGAAGAAGAATACAGTTCCTTCCCAAAATCTTCCTGTGTCGTCTGTGACCAAGAAAAAAGTTTAAAAGAGAACCTTCAAAGGGAGTTGAGAAAAAAGAATAGAGAGTTGAGAAGAGAAAAAAGAGATATTCAAAAGGATGACAAGCCATTGGAGCTAGGACAACAGGATGTTCCTGAGTGTGAGGGGTTTGCGAATGAAAATGAAATTACCCATTCGGCTGATGATTTGGAGGCGGCTCATGCACTCCTGAACCTTGTTAAAGCTCAGCCTGAAGCAGATGAGATGATGTTGGAGAATATTTTACAGGGAAGTACAAATCCTTTGTTTAAGGCTTCTCGGGATGCTCAGATTCAAGTTGATGTACCAAAAGTATTTACCTTGTGTGAATTCTTGAACACTGATGCATCATTGAAATCTTTCACTGGTACAGGCAATTTCAAAATTTTCAATTGTATCGTTCATCTTGTGCAGAAATTTCACAAAGATAAAAAAAGTTGTCGGCTCACTATATATGAGAGAATCATCTTGACCATTATCAAAATTAAGTTAGATTTGAGTTACGTTTGTCTGGGTATATTTATTATTCAATGTATCCAATGAGTTATGTAAAATATATTTTCTTGGAATGTAGAAAATTCTCAGTAGTGTTTCGAAACCTACAATATATTTTCCTACTTCAGACGAGAATAGAGCTAATTTACCAGCATGCTCCAGACATTTCAAAGACGTTCGCATTATATTAGATTGCACAGAAATATTTATTCGAAATATTTTGTTGCCGAATTTGATTCTATTCACAATATAAGTCAAATGTCATTGTTAAATTTATGACTGGTGTAACACCAGCCGGTACGATTTCATATATTAGTTAACCATTTGGAGGTTGGGATTCAGACAAAGCCATTTTCGAATACAGTGATCTGATTTCAAAATTAGATCCTAGAAAGGATGCAATGATGCTTGATAAAAGATTCATGATTGAAGATATATGTACGATTCATAGAATAAGATTGATAAGACCCCCATTTCTTGCAAAAAAAAAACAATTGAGCGCAGAGGAAGCACTTCTAAATCGTGAAAGTGCTGCTGCACGCGTGCACATTGAAAGAAGCAATCAAAGGATGAAAATATTCAAAATTATCAGCAACAAATTACAGTGGAATTTGGTACCCTATGTTGAACATATTTTTACTATAGCTTGTGGAATTACAATTTATCAGCTCCTCTATTAGCAGATCATAGATTTTTGTGATTTCAGTTCTTGATAAGAATTTTTTTGAAATCATTATTAATTTCTATTAAACACATCAGAAAATTTACTTCCAGTGAACATTATATTGTCCTATATGATACAGTAACTTCTCAACTATTTTACAGAAAAAAAGACGAAGATTTTACAATATCATATGTATGGAGAAAGACTGACTAGGTATATATATATATATATATATATATATATATATATATATATATATATATATATATAGATAATTATATATTTTGCACTTCAAAAGTAGAGAAGACTCCACATGAATGTTCATTTATTTGTACCTACCTCCTCAAAAAACATTCTTATAGGTTTTGTTATTAAATTACTGGAATACAAATTTTCATTAGGATTCTGGTGACTCAATAAATAAAAATATTTAGAAATATGTCTTTCAATCTCAACCTTCCCATTTCAGATAATTCAGGCAATTATCGGAGGCCTCGATCAAGTCTTGTGAGGGGTGTTGTATTTGATTACTCTCGTTTCGGACGTCCATCGTCTTAATGTATCTGAGGAGGTTTTCACGATGTTTCGAATGTGAATACTGTATTCAGACGATTGCAGATACAAACATTCGAAACATCGTGAAAACCTTTCCAAGAACATCAAGACGATGGACGTCCGAAACGAGAGTATTCAAGTCACCACATCGTCTACAACCTTCAAAGGGTATTGAAATTTATAAACAGTAAAAATTGGATATATCGTGATATTCATCAAAATTGTACTATATACGAATATCAATACATGAAATCAACAAGTGTGAAACTATCAAGTATCAAGATAGCAAAGTATCAAGTTATCAAATATCAACATATCAAATTACTGATATATCAAAAAAAATTATCAACTATCGAACTATCAAATATCAAAACATCAATTAACAGAATATCATATTAATGATGTAATGAAAGCGAATTTCAAGAAACGATCAAATTACAAAACATTGATGCATCAAAGTGTCCAACAGTCAAGCTCATCATATTCATACATACCTATATGCTAGGAGCTTGACAAAATATCAAATGGCGATAACACATAAAATCACAAAGCGATTGCAGAAGTGGAGAGGTTATTCAACTATCATCATTCATCAAAATTCACTAAAGGCGACTGCATGAGCTCAGGCGTTGCGCATGGGTGGATTTGATACCCCCAGAAAATCCTCTTAGGCTTTAGGCCATCTCAAATTCCGCTTAACAGTGGCCGCAGTATGCCCCATACCGTAGGTGGTATAATATCTAAGTATAGCATGAATAACAACGCGAGTGAAAACCACGACAGGTAGAAATAATACAACAATATTAGGCAATAAATGTAGTGCCTTCTAGTATGTAAGCATATCGCATGTGAATACAACAATAACACGCAGTGAAGGTAGTGCCTTCTAGCATGTGAGCAATATCGTATAGTTGATAATATCTCGATAAAACATCACAACAAGTGAGTATAAACAACAAATCATAGACCACAAGCAAGTATAAACAACATTTCAAAAGCAGCAATTACCTTGCTTGATCCAATTCTAAGATGAAACCCTGTGATGTGTTTCATCCTAATGAGGCACCCTCGTCCATCGTCTTGAAATCCTGATGATCATTCCCTTGTGGAATGACCCTGTAGACGAAGGGACTGCATGCTACCAGTATCCGAGATTGGTTACCGTGCAAACCATGAACTGGGCCACTCTGTACACCCAAGAACTCAAAGGCATAATTGGCCCACCTCAAGCAGTGGAAACCCAAACCCGAAATTCCAAAAGGTGCAACAAGTATAAAAGGTCCACAAAAAAAAGGTCCAAGAGAAAAAAACCTGGCAGAGAGGGGTTTTTCACCCAGTTGACACCATCAAAGTGCGTCCCATAGTTGAAAATTGATGTATTCTAGTCGGCCCCCATTGCAACAGTTGACTCTGATGTACGATTTGCCTGTAACCCGACAAACAGGTCGGCGTGGTGTGTAGTCTTCCAAATCCTTCGCAGAGTGCGAATAATCCAGATACATAACAAAAAATATGCCCACAGGCCCAAGCAATGTAACCGGAATTCGCCGAATTTGGTTCGGAAAGATATCCCAACAAAGGATGATTCGAAATCCCATTTTTCTCAAAACCAAGTGACCATCTCCCACTCAGATTTTTTCTTCGTGAAGATCAGTTTATTCTCATAACTATTTTTTCCTTTAGTCGAAATTTCAACCTTGTCAAAATCGAATTTATGTTGATTTTCCTTCTCATGTTTAGACAATGTTGCGATGTCTGATTTTAATCGTATTTTTTTGATGTTATGTAACGTATTCTGTATTTAACTCTACATATTTTACATTATTTTTGAGAATTTACCTGAAGATGACATAAACAGTGTCGAAATGTAGTATCAGATGAAAAATACAAAGACTGACTAACGCTCTTATTCCGAGAAAACAAAGAATATATATATATATATATATATATATTCAGATAAATCAATTATCATGACAGGTTCGTTTAAAACATGATTCAAACTGTTTTGGGGTTGCAGTCAGATGTATCTTTCATTAAGTCTCAATGATTGAAAGAAAAGTCTTTGTCATATATATATATGAGTTTGCACTCAGGTGGAGAATTGATTGGAAATACCCTTTGGAATACGTCGAGCTATCGGCAACGTTTATTGCCTTCCTCACGACGACTACAAATGTATGGGAAAAATTAATATAAATGTTAACTTACTAAGGTGAGATTCAAATTAGATTTAAATACATTCATAACTAGACGACTATGATATTTTTCATTTAATTATTTAATATATATATAATATATATAATAAAATAAAAAAAAAATTAATTAAATATTTTCAAAAATAAAATTGTTATAGATAGATAGATATAGATATACCAATTGATGATTGATTTGCAGGCCATCGAAGGGATAGTTTATATTTGAAGAAAAATCTAAATCCACCTTCAAAAATGTTTAACTGAATTCATTTTTGTTAAACGTGCTACTGAGAGGCTTGATGGTGGATTTTTCGAAAAACAAGTATAAACTACCGCTCTGACGAACTGCAAGTCAGTCATCTTTTAGTATATTATTATATAGCCTTCCAGTATTACATACACCAAAAATGAACTCAGCTCAATAGTTTTGAAGGTGACTTTTGATTTTTTCGAAATATCGACAAGTATAAACTAACTCTTTTCCGGCCTGCAAATCAATCATCTCTTGATAAATCATTATATACAGCCTTTCAGTAATACATATTCCAAGTATCCACTTGGCTAAACATATATGAGGGTGCATTTTGAATTTTGATCTGAAAGCATATCAAATATATGTTGGTATATCATTCTTAAGTTTTCCATTTTTTTGTGTTCGACCATTTTCTGTTAAATTGAATTCCCATTGCAATTCCAAGTCTTCAGCTATTCGATTTGGTTGGAAATTCGAAGAAATTTTGAATCACCCGACGTCACTGATCATGTGGCCGCCAGATAAAAACGGCTGCCAGAAAATGGCCGCTAACTTCACACTGGTCTGCTAAATAGGGCTTTTCGAATGAATGCAAAGTTGAATATAATCTAAATTTGTAATCCAGATTCTTCAATGACTTGAATTACAATGAAACGAGAAGCACAATTTCTCAATTACTTCTAATTAACTTTGAGATATCACTGAAATATGATATGGAGTTCCTTTTTTTCAGAATTATCATTTTCATTTCAAATATATTATTCATAGGGATAAGGGATTAATAATGTTTTGGATACAATCCGCCAAAGGAAACTGTCGTTTTGTCCAATGAAATATTTAATATCAAATCCAAAGAAGTAACTACATCAAAATCCATCCATTATCAATTGCAGAAGCATAAAAAACAAGTTTTTCAGTCTTGAGGCCATATCCTTTGAGATGCAGAGGCGGAGATAACTAATTTTATTTAGATATTTGATTATTTTGAAAATACGTTGAAATAAAAATAAATGCCATAAACGAGAAAGTTTGCATTAATAGGCAATCGGATCATCATAATTTCATTTTCCCGTGGTCGAAAAAAGCCATATTTTCCAAAAAAACACATTACAACTATAGAATATTTTAAAAGCTATTTCGATCCCAGACCAGAGACGTTACTGATTCTATGTATTCAGACCTTCTGAAACACTTGAATAACTGGTTATCTATCAGTCTCAACGTATAGACCCACCTACAAGCATTATCATTGGCTTGCGGTCCATTTTAATTGACTGCTGGAGAACTAGACATCTGTCACTCAAACCCACGTTAACCATCGGCTCTTTTGATCTCCTTTTGATTTCCCTTCGCCGACGGAGAATGTTTACGAATAGTACACATTATTTTTCGTTCCGATTCTTCGCATATACGCTCGTGTTAGCGAAGTGAGTTTTTGATTTGCTCCCTATAGAAACAGCTGCTGCAAATGAAAATGGTTGAACTATACCTACTTTCATGAATACTTAAACGCGACAAGTTTTTCGAAACCAAATAATTCAACAACAAATTATTAAATCATTGTCAGCGTTTTAAACTTATTTTATACGTTTTAGTACACGGCTCAAATGAAAGCTTGTTTTCAAAAAATTGTTTTTAGTTATTTCATCAATTATCAACACAGAATATTGAGTTTTTTTTTGTCTCCTTTTCTGTTTTGATGTTCTGAAAATTCAAGATCCATATCACAATCAACAAAATACACTCTCTTCACTGGGTGATTTCCACTGAACTGGGTTTACAAAACTACATGTGTTTTTCCTAGTTGAGATAATACTGACTCAACAATAACGATGAATAATGTTGAATAATCAAGGCAGGTAGTAGTAGGTTTATGAATCTAATCAAGAATATTCAGGATTATCCAAAAGTTAATTATTAGATCTGGCACCAAGTATATTTAATTTTCAGTGATTCAAATTCAACAACAGAGAATGATTCAAGTTGATCTGGGTACGGAGCAAATATTGCGACTTTTTGCATTAATTAATTTCTGAACTCTCTAGTAGGTAGAGTTTATAACATTTTTTTCCATGTGTGATATTTCGAAATCGTTAATAAAACAATGTTTTCTAGTCGTGAGTTACGAAAGCTGAATTTGTTTTTTCATCGACAAGACGGTTCCTATGTTCTGATTATCGTTGTTCAAATGTTCTGCCTGTTTGGCTTATGTAAAAACTTGCACAAGAGCCACAAGTTAGTTTATATACTTCAGATTTATCAGGTTTCTCAGTTTTATCTTTATTGTTCTCAATAAATTCACTTAATTGAATCCTTACCTGTTTTATATACGATATAAATATTGTGTTTACGTAAGAAATTCGTTTTTTTTTGGTAGGATGGTCTCAAAGTTGTCAAATTGAATTTCAATTAAGTATACCTGACGTTTGGTTTGAGGCGAATGCAGTGGAACCTTTCGAAAACCATTCCAGGAAAAGAAAAAGGATTTACTAAATAAAAGCCAAGTGAAATAATTAACTCTCAACTCAACATAAATTCAAATTATACTATCAAAAAATTTCATCTATCTCAGATTATGAACGATAATGAAATTATTTATCATTCTTCTGATTTATGTAATAAGAGTTTCAAGTCTTCTAAGGGCCTAAAAATTCACAGAGTGCAATACCAGAATATTCTAGAGAAAATTCTTATTATGATTCATCTGAATCAAGTCAAATACCTGATGAATCTCAAATGAAATCCAATATTCTTGCATTACATTCAATATTGTTTCCTTTGAAACGGGATAATCATGTAATCAAAAGAATTCCAAAGTCTGCTAGAATTTGTTCAGCCTCAGCTCTGAGTGGAATCATCGATGAATGCATTAAATTGAATTCTTTTGAGAGTTGGAAAAATCCGTTGAATTTTTCATATAGTTCATTCACTATACCTAGTTCAAAAAAAACTCGTGAAGTATCTCTAGCATCTTTGATCAAGAGGAATATACAAACTCTAAATTTGAAGGTTGATCCTACAATGAGTACATCTCCTTTAGAACATTTCAATACCAAAAAATATAACCAAAATTCTTCGAAGATAGTTTTGAATGAAATCGCAGATGGAGACATTACTTCAGCTAGTAGGATTTTGAGTTCCAGCGACACTTTTGCAAAATACGATGATTATATTTTAACGGAACTTCGTTTGGAACATCCTCGTCTAGACTCCAGAATGGAATTTCAGGATATCAATCAAGATTTATCAACTTATTCAATTCTCCAAGTTTCAGAAGAAGATGTTGTGGCAGCTATAAAATCTTTCAGTACTGGTTCTGCCGGTGGTCTGGATTCCCTCAGACCTAGCCATATACAAGACATGATCAGTCATAGCTCTGGTAGTGCTGGTCAAAAATGTATTCCTCGAATCACAAATTTATGTAATTTCCTTTTATCTGGCAAGGTGAATTTAAAAATATGTCCTTTACTTTTTGGTGCTTCTCTCTGTGCACTCCAAAAAAACGATGCAGGTATTCGTCCAATTGCCGTTGGTACTTTTTATCGCAGATTAGTAACAAAACTTTGCTGCATGAAAATCAAAGAAGATCTTGGTTCTTCACTAAGTCCCTTACAGTTTGGTTTTGGTACGCCATAGCTCATTCAGCTCGTAGATACATCAATCAGCATCCAGACCCTTTTTCCAAAGTGTTTTTGAAACTCGACCTCAAAAATGCCTTCAATATGATTGATAGGAATGTCATGCTCCTCAAAGTGAGAGATAACCCACCTGATATATACCGTTTTGTAAATCAATGTTATAACTCATCATCATATTTGAATTTCGGTGGTAAGTTGATAACTTCTGAAAGATGTGTTCAACAACCTGCACTATTCTGTCTCACAATCGAAGAATTGACAAAGAGTTTGTCATATGAATTCAACTGTTGGTATTTAGATGATGGTTCCATTGCTGGAGATTTCAATACAGTGTTGGAAGATTTGGATAAGGTTATCATTCTATCAAAACAAATTGGTCTTTAACTTAATTTCAATAAGTGCGAACTGATTTCACTATTAGACCCAAAAACTGATTTTGAATCCAAATTCCAATAATTAGCCCCTGGTATAAAATTTTTGGAAAAATCAGATTGCAGCCTTCTTGGTGCGCCCCTTTCTATAAACGCTCTTTCTGGACATATTAGGAATAAAAAGGACTCTCTGCAGTTTCTCTCCACCCGTCTGAATGAACTACCAACTCACGTATCATTCTTTCTCTTGAGAAATTGCCTTGCTATACCAAAATTGATGTAAACCCTCAGATGTTCTCCACTTTGAGGAAGTCTCAATGAGCTTCGAAATTTTGACGATTTAATGCGCCACACTTTGGAAAATGTTACTAATAATTATTTTAATGAAGATTCTTGGTTACAGGCAACACTTCCGGTGAATCTTGGAGGTCTGGGGCTCCGTTTGGCTTCTTCCCTAGCTTTACCTGCCTCCTCAGCTTCCATGAGTAGTGTATACAGTCTTATCGATTCTATTTTCCCTTCTACTATTTCTGAAACGACTCATACATTTTTTGATAAAGCTGTTTCTCTTTGGTTATTACAAACCAACTTAGATTTGCCACCCGCTACGAAAAACATTTAGAAATCCTGGGACCTTCCACTTCTGAATATAACCTCAAAAAATTCACTTGATTGGTCCAAGACTGAAGTAGAGTAGGCTCGTCTGAGATCTGTGAGTTTTGAAGAATCCGGAGCTTGGCTGAATGCTCTACCTGTGGCTTCTCTCGGAACCCTTTTAGATGACGAGTCTTTCAGAATATCTATTGGTCTGCGACTGGGTTTAGATATTTGTATTCCTCATAGATATATATGTGGTAGTGAAGTGAATCGAAAAGGAACTCATGGTTTGAGCTGTCATAGTGCAGGTCGTTTATCCAGACATTATCAAGTCAATTATATCATTGAACGTTTTATGGTATCGGCAGGTATTCCAGCTGTGTAAGAACCTCTTGGCACTAGCCGAGATGATGGTAAACGTCCTGATGGTATGACGCTGATACCTTGGAAATGTGGCAAACCTTTGGTGTGGGACTTCACTTGTGCTGACACAGTTGCAGCGTCTCATTTAACAAATACTTCCAAGTCCGCAGGTGCTGCAGCAATATCCAGCGAGAAATTGAAAAGAAATGACTATCAAAGTCTTGGACATAATTATCTTTCTCATCCAATAGCTGTCGAAACTTTTGGTGACTTTAGCCCTGAATCTCTGTCTTTTATTAATGAAATTGGAAGGAGAGTGGGCCGCGCTAAAAAAGATAAACGTTCAACGTCATTTTTGATACAAAAGAATTAGTATAGCAATTCAAAGGAGCAATACTTTTTCTGTAATGGGTAAAATTCCTCCATCGCATCCACTGGATGAACTATTTTATCGTCCCAATTTTCCTACGAGATATATATCAGTTATCAAAGATAATCACTCAGTACTTTCCAAAAAAAACAATATCAGTTTCTCTATCACCTTCTTCGAATTACAGAAACAATGAACCTATGGATTCTTCGTTGAACATGAGTGAGCATGCCATACCAACAAGAGACTCCATTTCTACATTTGGCCTAAGAGGATTGAAGAATGTACGAAATACCTGTTATATGAATAGCATGATCCAGTGTCTCTCGAACACCAAGGTTTTGTTGGAATTTTTCAGGAATGGTTTTTGTATGGAGGATTTAAATATTACTACATCAAGAATGAAAGGAAATTTAGTGAAATCTTTTATATCTTTGATGGAAAATATCTGGGGTCCTGATTCTTCTCGAAAAATGGTGGATACTTCACTTTTCGTACGTCTATTCAGAAATTTTGCTCCTTCCTTTGATCACAACGGCCCAGCAGATTGAGAAGAATTTCTAAGAAACCTTCTGGTAGGTTTACATGAAGATTCAAACAAGGCGAGTGCAGATAATCATCCATCACCAAACGATTTTGTTATCACGAATGATAATCAGAAAGCTTCCATTTCTTGGACAAGATATCTGTCTACTCATAATTCCAAAATTGTGAATACATTTGCCGGTCAGCTGAAGTCTATATTGAGATTTACTTTTTGTAATTACTGCTCCGTTACTTTTGAACCTTTCTGGGTACTTTCGAACCCTATTCCAGACTTGCCAAACGAAGTCGTGAATCGAACACAATGTATTGAACTGTTGACAGAAGAGAAGACTTTGACTGACAATGCGAGCCCATACCTACTGTTCAACTTGTGGAATGAAAAGGGAATTCAAAAAGATGATTCGTATACAAACATTCCCAAAAATTTTAGTTATACATTTAAAACGTGTTTCTTCGACTGATGGCAGTAAATTGGACAATGTGATTAATTTTTCCATACAGAATTTGAATTTGGACCAATATTCTGCTCAGGACTCTTTATAATATCTACGCCATATCTAATCATAGCGGCAGCATTTCCAATGGACACTAACGGCATATTGCAAACACCCTTATTCTAATTGTTGGCACCTCTTCGATGACTGTCGTGTATTTTCCAAGATTGATTCTCTCAGCTCCCAGGAAGCATGTGTCCTTTTCTATGAGAAAGTTGATGATCTGAATTCTGATGGTATTGTGGGTTTTTCTGGGTTTTCCTCCAACTGGAACAGAAAATGCGCCATCACTTCGAGTCCCGGGCTTCAATCAAGATTTTCATGTTGATAATATTTTACATTTGCAACTTTGCTTTTGTATTTTCAAATTCTGAATGAAGTTGAGTATTATATTCGTAAAAAAAACAAAAAAAAATACTGTTATATGCAGTTAATTCATGTTGGTATGAAGGTGTTAAGGTACTGTGTATTTTGATGTATATGAAGATTTATGGAAAATTGACGAATCATGTTTATTACTGATTTTTTTGATCAAACAGGTTATGGATATAATCTACGTTCAACTTAGTCTCAGTCATATTGATTACCCATTGGGTAACAGAGTAAAACCCCATTTAGGACCAAATGGTTGCGCATGGGTCATTATTTCTCGTCTGTTGTACAGAATGTTTCCCAAAGAATAATTACATTTATCATTTAAGCTATACAGTAATTTAAAGATTCAAAATAATTACAAAATCAAAA
>JAFIRS010005831.1:0-48479 GCA_018342105.1 Gonioctena quinquepunctata | reverse complement strand
CAATAAAACGATTATTATTATTATTATTATTATATAATAGATAATTGAGTTAATTCAATGTAGTTTAGGCATGACATACAATATAATAATAATTAAAATGATAATCCTTCTTATATAATATATAATATAAGCAGGCAAAAGACGCTAGGAGTAACAGTAAAAAAAATAATATGATACAAAAGGCTAATAAAAGAAGTGCTCGTAGATAGGAAAATATACATACATACATATACACACTGATTTAATGATAATAATTATATTCACTTCATTTGTGAAGTATAATAAGTTAATTAGTAATTAGTAATTTGGCGTCTATTTCAGATAAGTCTATGTATCAGATCATGGATTTGATCACGGGGCTGAGACCTGATATGATTTCAAGTGATTTTTGAAACACATCTTTCAGATTGGTAGGAAGGGAATTGAAAAGTTCAGATCCTGGAGACGTAACTTTTTTTTGTCCAATTAATTTCAAGGTTCTGGGGGATGAATAAGTGTTTTTTTTTGTTTAGCGTTTCGTAATTGTATTGTGGGGTGTTATTTCTGTTCGATGTTTGTGCTGCCAAATATTGCAGTTGAAAAAATATTGTTGCCTTATATCGAAAACTCTAAATTATTTCTTTTTTTATTTTTCATAATTTTCAGGAGTTTTTTTTGAATTATTGAGAGTTTATTCAATATTGTTTTTCCAACCCCACCCCACCATAGGTCAAATGAGGTTCAACAAGCGCATAGCAGATTTTTTTAGTTGTTCTTTGTTAAGAATGTCTTGAGAGAATTTTGCAGTTATATATGGAACTACATCAGTTTGCTACATTTCTAAATACTTTTCACTCGTCACAGTACCGTCAAGAATCCCAGCCCACACAATCACTTTTGGTAGGTATTGGGTATAAACTTTCATCGTCCGATTGGGATTTTCTGTTGCACAGTACCGTTCATACAAAAAGTTGATTCGTCAGAAAATAAGACATTAAATTCAAAACCATTATTTTGATTACACACTTCTTGCATATTTTTACAAAACTTCATGCGTCTATCGAAGTCTTCTTCATCAAGTTCATCTATAAGTTTGACTTTATATGGATGTCATTTGGCGACAGACCTCATTGTTGCCAGATACAGTTGTAATTGAACGATAAGGTTTTTTCAATTCCAAGTAATACATTTGATTGAATATCATAGGTAAGGTAGGTCTGCCTTATGCTTATTCTCAACTTTGCCAATTACATTGAATTTATGCAATATTTTTCTAAATGTCGATTTGCTTATTGGTTCTCGATCAGGATATATTTTTATTAAAGATGTCGCATACTTGCGCCATATTTCTTTTACGATTGCCGTAACCTGAAATCATCAAAACTTCTATTCGCTGTTTTTCTGACAGTACCTATATCGTAATTTCAAATTGTTTCTTTTAGGGTAATATTAAAGACTTATTAATCGATATGCTACACAACAAATTAATTTAATAATGACCTTTGCAATGGTAACTAAGAACCTATTGCCTGGTTGCTAAGGGCTTTCAGACGTTTTCATAGCCTACTTGAGGTTCGGAAATATATTCGAACTAACTACTGAGTAATTTTCAGGTAATCATTACAAAATAAATGATTAAATAAATATCAAGAAATATGAGCGCCTGTTTCAAATTTTATTAATTCCTTACTGTAACTTGAAATGTTTCATATCACGTATGTGGTATGGTTGAACTAAGACAAATATGGACTTTACATTTTTTATATAAAAATATACCCTTTCCCTTTAAAAAAATTTATCGATGACGTCATATCTTGTAAGGTAGTGGGGGTAAAAAAATTTTTTTTGTTAAAAAAAGTTGAAAATTAAAAGCGTGTCCACACTTTCTGAACGCATTGTATATACATATATATACATATATATATATATATATATATAAACAATATAAAAATTAAGCGAATAAATTGATGAAAAAGGCAAAATGTTACTATTTCTTACCAGAAATACAAAGAAATGAAGGTTCATCGAGAAATATGTGCAGAGTAATAAATAATTTCACAAACAATTATAAAACAGATATACAAATAATAAATAAAATAATTCTAGAAAACGGCATACAAATGTTAAGTATTTGACAGCAACAACTACAGACGAAGTAAAAGGCCTAATTCTGACTTCACCTAGTCATGATGGAAAAAAAATGGGGTAATAAAACCTATATCCAAGTACATTTCTGAACCGCTATGTCATATCTTCAACATCTGCATGCAACAGGGTATAGTACATAAACATTTTAAAAGAGGCGCATATAATACCAATTTACAAATCAAAAAACCGATATCTTCAACTTCTGCTTTTCCGAAATTGTTTGAAAACTAAACAAGTCTCTTGGTTTTGTACCTACAAAATAATATCTTATAGGGTTTCAGAGAAAATCTCAGCACCCAGGATGCCATTGCTCACTTAACATCATTAATTTGTTGAATTCAAACACGACAAAATTTACTTTATTGTTCGTTAGGTGTACATTCCACCAAACTCAAGCGAAGAAGTTTACGTAAATCAATGTTCTGAAGTAAAACGACTATCTCTGATTTATCCCAATCATAAACTTGTCATTTTTGGAGACTATAACTTACCTGAAGCATCTTGGATGAATTGAAACTCCAAAGCAGTGTCACTGTGGGAAAGTTTTTGCTTTTAGAATCTGTTTCAAGTTAATGAAATACCAAATAGTGGTGGTATAATGCTTGATCTTTTTTTTAGCAGTATTGATTCTATCAGTGTCCTCTCTGCCTTTGATTCATTTCATCACAACATTATCCACCACACAGCTTACTCTTTCAAATTACCAGTGATTAGTATGAAATCGGATTTGAAATGGGAAGAAATGGTTTTTTATTTTCATAGAGCTGACTTTTTGCTATTAACATTTATTTTGCATCTATCGAGTGAACAAGTATCTCTGTAAAACATCTGTCAATTCAGCATCAGAACAATTCTACGAGGTCATTTACTCAGTAATGACTTTATGTATTCTATATTGATTCTTATGAAGAATTTGTATCAACGGAGCAACAAAGTCATAACGCACTGAATTTCACTGAATGTCAGATCAGCCTAACTGATATTTTTAATGAAATAAGATCACCAAAGGATAGTTTCAGTTCTGGACCAGATGGTATGACATCATTTTTATTGAAAAAAGTTTTGTGCACTCTTTCCCCTTTTTTTATTATTTAATTTATTTCTCAGAAACGGCGAATTTCCCATGTTCTGGAAAACAGTTTCATTAGACCTATCCACAAATCAGGTGATAGAAGTAACGCATCAGTTTACCACCTGTTATTCCTAAAATATTTGATTGTCTTGTAACCAAACAGCTTTGGCACTGTTTCAATGCTCTAACCAATCAACAACATGGTATTTCCAAAGGCAAGTCCACAGTTACGAATTTCTGACCTATCAAAATGAATATTGAACGCATTTGAGAAACTTTTGTCAATAAATTGGGTGAACAATTTATACAGATTTTTCAAAGGCGTTTGATAGAGTCAGTCATGAAGTATTAGTGCGTAAATAGAATCTTTGGTTTTGGGATAATGTTTTGGGTTGATTAGCAGTTTTAGTACAAATAGAAAACTCAGTGGGTGAGAATTAATAATTACATATCACACACAATTGAAGCCTGCTCTGGTGTTCCCAGGGTAGTCACTGTGGACGATTACTCTTCAATATTTTCATTGACGACCCATTACATATATTATTAACCTGAGGGTTTGTTATTTGCTGATGATCTCTAGCTATACCTGTGATTGAATAGTATGTTGATTTTTTGAAACTTCAAGATGGTGTGAATTATTTAACTGATTGGTGTAGAAGTAATTACTTCGAACTAAATTTCGACGAATGTCTAGTTATGCTTCAATCGTTCTCAAACACCGATGATTTACGAATATTGCATAAACTCTTTGCCCCTGACCCAAGTTGACGAAGTCAAAAATCTTGGTGTTGTATTTGACAAAAAGCTGTTCCACCCATATTAACAAATTAGGCTTGGAATCACTGAAACTTCTAGGTTATGTGGGCAGAATCAGTAAATACTTTTCAGTAAACACAATGAATATTTTGTATTGTTCATTAATAAGGTCACACTTGGAATATGCATCCAATGTGTGGTGTCCCTCCCATTCAGTTTACAAAACAACACTGGAAGGGGGCCAAAAATAAATTGTTGCGTACTGTTGCCTTCGAAATGAGTTTCCAAATGGACCATCGTCATACCTACACTGATATTCATTCCATACTACACCTAACCACACTGGAAAACCGGCGGACTCAAGCTGATCTAATATTTCTATTAAAATTCCTGTCATGCCCCTTAAATTGCCCAGAACCTCACCCCTCAGTTAATCTGAGAGGCAAACAAAGAGTAACAGGTGATGATAAAATTGTTTTTGTAGGGAACTCACATGTTACTAATTATGGATGAGATAGTCCAATGTCAAGAATATCAAAGGATATTCAGAACATAATTCTTTCATTGACTCGTTGGAGGCTTTCAAGAGTTCTGCAATAAATAATGTATTTTCTCTCTAGATTCAGATTTTTGTATGTATTTTCTTTCTTTTTTCCAATTTGAAGTATTTTAAGTATTTTTCGTATTCTAATTTGTACAACTTCTTGTAACAATAGGGGTTTACCCATTTATACCAAATAAATAAAAATTTATAAAACTGGAATGTGCATGTCTTGGTGTTTTTGTCGACCTGGCAAAGGCTTTTGATACAGTAAGTCATGGGAGACTCGAACATTTGGATGTGCGAGCGGTTATTGCTACTGTAAATGTAAGCCTAACTAAAATACCCTTTACATCTTATGAAACTAATCTATCAAACTATGAACATAAAGTTGAAAAACCAAGTATCTCGGAATTCATTGGGATTCATATTTGAGATGGAATATACACGTGGAGACACTAAAAAATAAAATAAGATCAGTCCTTTATAAATTTTATCAATGACGGCGAATACTAGACTTGAGAACAATATACTGAATCCTTCATTGAGTTATGGTATAATTAGTTGGGGTGGCATTAGAAAATATATTCTGAAACAATTAGAAGGTATCCACAAAGGGTTCTCAAAATCATACCCTTTAGACCGACTCAATACTCTTCTGATCTACTAGTTAATGAGCTGGAAATATTCGATATCAGACTATAGATCGATACATAAATAGTCTTCACCTTCCGAAATAAAAATTATATAAAAAATCAGAACATATATCAAACAAGATCCAGCATTGCATCACACGCCATATTAAAACTTGTAAATGAGACCTTCCACTTATATCCTACCAACGCCATTGAGCTACACGAAATATTTAATGAAATTTAAAATAAAAGAAGTACCGGTATTGATGACATCCCACTAAATATTTTAGAAAACCTTACAGAAGAAGCCCTGGTAGTCCTAGCTGAAGTTATAAACATCTCCATTGCCACTGGTGTTTCCCCATCATGGCTGAAAACAGCAGTCATCATTCCAATCCACAAAAGTGGAAGCTGTGATGATCCATCAAATTTCCGCCCAATCTCTCTACCACCCGTACTCTCAAAGGTTATAGAGAAACTAGTTAAGAAAATAATGTTGCAGTTTCTAGAAGAACATAATATTCTGAACACAGCGCAGTTTGGATTCCAAAATAATAAAAGTACAAACGATGCCATATTTCACTTCTTGGTGGAAGGGGTTTACGTGGGTATGAAAGAGGGCTCAGCAATTGGAGCAGTATTCTGTGACTTTTCGAAGGCATTTGACTGTGTCAGCCACGGAATATTGCTCCAGTAGCTTTGGCATTACGGGTTCAGAAATAAAAGTCACAAATATTTCTAGTCGTACTTAGTAGATAAAAAACAAATTGTGAAGATGCAAAATGGTAACTCAAACCCCACTACTATTAAATGTGGTGTGCCACAAGGGTCAGTACTCGGCCCATTATTGTTCCTAATTCACCTCCATGATTTAGCCACTATAAATATCCTGAAAAAGTTCACTATGTTTGCTGATGATACGACATTGATGTGGAAAGGATGAAATATCGACTCCCTAAAAGCAAACTTCGAACATGATTTAATTGAGGTCAAAAACTGGTGTGGCGCAAACCATCTTTGCTTCAATTAAAAAAAACTAGCCTCCTAACTTTTAAATTAACCTTTGATTCACTTATGTTAGGATTGAATCCTATTGTGAATAGACCTTCCACTGAGTTTCTTGGCATTGAAATAGATGACAGTCTGAAATTCTCTAGCCATATTCACACCCTAAGGAAGAAAGTAGCATCAGGTTGCTACACAGTAGGAGTGGTATCCAAGGAACTTGGTTTGTCAATGGGTAGGGTGACATATTTATATATATATATATATATATATATATATATATTATTGTCTGTTTCTGTACTATTCTGGGATAATATATACAAGTTCTAGTTTTAAGTACGCTTTGTGGATAAAACTTATTTTTCCTTGACAATACAGTATATAATTTTTGATTCTTGGACAGAACATTTCAATACTGATTGCGAGTTAATGTGTTTTGTATACTTTTTATGATTAATACTTGTTCAATTTTTATGACTATTGGTTTTAACACACCACAATAATTCAATAAGTTTTCAGCATTGTAAATAAAAACCTTTTTTGTATTTTTAAATGAGAATATAGCCACGTTGTTATTTCTGGATGGAATGAATATTTTTTTGAAATTGTGCATTTATCCCATTGTTTTCCACTATGGGGTTCATTTGGACATAGGTGGAGTTGAATTGGACTGATCTATAAACATATTTATTATTAGACATACATGTTTGTATACAAAGAACTATTGATTAAAATATACTCCTTGAACTTATCAACTATAGAATGTTATAATTGAGAAATGAAACATCAAATTTCAAGTAGGACGACTGTCTTGAAGTGCCTTGATTTTGCTTCGGTGGTGGTAGTTTCGCCACAATATCCTCCTTTGCAATCAGACTGATGTCGTTTTGACCGGATAATTAAATCCATAATTTTCTTTGAATCTTAAAAATTCAACAGTTAGTTCATCACCGCAGATCTCTTCTATAAGATCCACAAAATATACAAACTTTTTTCTAAGTCTGAAACTTCATTAGAACGAAGTCATACACTACAATGCATTCATCCTCCAACAGTTAATTGATATTTTTGAATTCACTACAGAGATCTCAGTTAGAATCGGAGCTTAGTGTTTCCTCCATATTATAGTCAGAGTTCGAAGAGCTCGAATAGGTTCGTTTTCTCGAAAGATTTTCCTTTGTTTTAGTCTATTCATTTCTGAGTATAGATACAAGATTTTTTTTTTCTACCTCGTTTAGATTTATTTTTTGGTTGCAGGACTGGGAAAGGTCGAATTTGTCGAGTGTATTATTTTGGTAGACTCATTTGCTGATGAATAGGTATTGACTTCCTTCAGAACGGTATTTTCAAGATCATAGCCTGACCCATTTGTACTTGTTATTGGTTCACGATTCATAATTGAGTCAGCAGCTGATGATTGTTCACGCCTATTATCTAATTTTCTACTTGCAGATGGTTCACAAGTACTACTTGTGAATGGTTGACAAGTATTATCATTATCTGCTTGTCTACTTGTAGCTGGTTAACAAGTACCACTTGTGGACGTTTCACTAATAACATCGGGTCCATAGTTACACTTCAGCAAATTCATCATCATTAAAAATAAGGCTCTTTATTGGCCAGATTCCTGTTTTTTCAAGGGCCTTGATAATATTCTAAGGAGGAACGATATAAATATTGCTGAGAGGTTAATTTTGAGATATCATATATTGTTATCGGTTTGACAGGATTACCCCACTATGGAGTTATTGAAAGATGTCTTGCATCTAGATTCGAATGGACCACAGAGACAAATATAAAGGAGCTGCATCCTTTGGGAGCAATGTGGTGAAAAGCTCAACATAACTATGCCATTTTCTCGGCAATAATTTATTGCATCTAACGAAATATGCGTTTAGTGGTTGTCCACAAGAGGAGCATTGGATTATCAGTAGTACTATTCATATGCTTTTTTATATGAACCTACAGTTGAAGGAATATTTCTGAGGACATCCAACCAGATTTCTCAGCTCTTCCAATGGCACCATGTACACTACAGTACAAATATTGATCTTCCATTCTTACTGTGGAAAAATATATGAGGGAGGAATTGCTACACCAGTAGCAGTAATGATTCCACAGGAAATAATGAGGTCCCTTTTTCTGAAAAACACATTGTCCGACTTGTTTCCCATGCCGGTCTTCGTTATAATTTTTGGAGCTTGCATTACTGGTGAGACAACACTCATCCGTATTCACATTCCGGTCTAGAGAAACATTTATATTTTGTTATAACTTTGCTATAATTTTGAAAAAACATTTCCACATTGGATTTCTCAAAACCAGATGTACGTGCAATACTTATATTTTCTGGTTTTCTATACGACAATTCTGGGTAGCGTTTCATAAAATACCGCATCCATTCAATGCCAGTCATTTGGTTGTCATTCCAAACATGTGGTTATTTTTTAGATGAAATTTTGGCGAATTGGAATGCTAAGGATCTTGCATGGAGATATGATAGGCCAGAGATCCTTGAGTAAATACTCTTAACTTTTTTCCTCTACAATAGAAAAAACTTGCTGGGATGAATATTTTGATCTTGAGGACATGTCTACCTCAAAGGATGATTGCTGTCATTTCCAGAGTCTGACCCATATGCAGACTTCTTTTTAAGATGAAAATGCAGAGTTGACTTTTTATATTGTACATTGCTGGTGCATTTCTAATTTTTATTTTATACGTGATTACCTCATTTATTGCTTTACGCAAATCTTCAGTGGAAATGTTGGCTCTGCCTGAGTTACGTTTGTAATTCCGCACCATACTAGAAAAAAAATTGAAATATCAGACACATTTGCCCATTTTGAAACGATAAGGCAGTACCAGTAAATCCCTCCATTGAAAAAAAGTTCATTGCAATAATATAAATCAATATGAGTGGAATTAGTTCAATATGATAAGAATGGGGCACTTTTTTACTAGTCCAAATCTACCCCATCATATCTGTCCAAATGTGCCCCAAATGTGAAAAATGTATTCACCCGATAATTTTGAAAAGACGTGTTCGACAGGAGTACGTTTTCTTAGGTTATGTTGACTAAATTATACTAATGTTTGATGAGAACATAAAATATCCAGAAAGATATAAAAATATTGTTACGATCTCATGAACAGAAGGTGTAGATACTTATATTTGAGGTACATAATTTCCAGTAATATATTTCACTCAGTAAATCATTATTTTTCTCGAATAAAAACCCTGACGCTGAAACTACATACACTAATAGTACCGTAAAAGTGCGCTATTGTTCTCTTAGCGCTACAGGGGCGGGAAATTTGAATTGTCCAAATATGCACCACGTCCAGATGTGCCTCACCCTCCCCTACAGCCAAAATTATCGCTTTTCACATGTGTAAAGTTCGAAATCTACGATTTTTTATCAATGGGGGAAAGGTGTATATCATTATGAGCCCACTAGGATACTACCCAATTCTATTTTTTTTTGTTCTTGTTATTGGGCACAAGATATAGCGGAAGATTAAGATTAAGATATCGGTCACGAGCTCGTTAAAGATCCCTACCTCTAGTTGGAAACACCAGAGGATTTGGCAGAATTTCCGATTGGGGAAAACGTACTCACCCTGGTCTCGGAAATAGGCCCACGTTGAATGAATAATAAAAAAACCTTCATTTATTTCTCGTTTTGTACTATATATTCATCATTATTATATAAATATTATGAATATAAACCTACTCATATTTAATATTACACTCTCACTCTTTATTCTATGAAATGTATTTTCTAGGAAAAAATTAATATGCTTTTATCATTTATACAGAACGTTTACAAGAGCATAAGCAATGGGGAATATAGAGTAGGAGGGATGCACCAGTCATCCACTCAAATCTACAAATGGACAACTAACGACCATATCTCTCAAAATAGGCGTTATTGTATTTTATCTAGCTGGCTAGTAGCGAGTAATAATAAAAAAGTCTCCTTATAGAAAACCGATGCAATGAATTTTCATTTCGAATTAATGCGATTAGCCGTCCATCATTCTTTCCACTTGACTTATATAAGAATAATAATGCTCCATGTTGTATAATGCCTCGCCACTCTCATGGGTATATTATTCCTTTCCAGATTCAAACGCTTCGACAACGCTTTCATCCGCCCCTATCTCGTTAGGAATCACCAGGGAGCCGAAAAAATACTCGAGACATACTCGAAGTTGGCCATGAGGGACGCCATGGAGTACATGCGCAGAAACGCTTCGACTATCGGTAATATTTCCGGTACGGAGAGTATGTCAGCCATCTTCAAGAATTACACCGGAGGAAACCTCAATGGCAGGTGGGAAATAAAATATGTTTCATCTTGAACTTGTTATAAAAAATATTACATAATTTTGATTTTCCATGCAATTGCAAACTTGCCACAGATTTATCCACGTCCTATATAAGTTGTGTTCAACAATAAACTATATATAATCATAATAGCAGTGTTTCGGTGTTATACTCATACATATTCATACACTTCAGATATCACTACCGACAGTTTTTTTTGCGAACTGATTTTTTAAATATTTGCCTTTTTATTTGACAATTGCTGACAGTACATGATTTTAGGAGAATAACTATGTGGTCATTTTCAGTGTTATTTATTGTTGTTTTATCATCTTTAAAATTATTAGAGTATCGGATTTAAATAATATATATCGCCTCAATAAGGCAAAAAGTGTGGAAGTTGATGATATTTGAATAAAATTGAAATTCTCAAACAGTGTAGTAAGAAGTAAGAACAAAATTCTTAAAACTTTCTCGAATAAACCCAGACAAAATCCCGTCGATAAATCATATATAAATAGGCGAGTAGAGATAGAAATGATTTTCCCAAAATTTAATAATAATTACAAAAGTTTCAAAACTTCAGTAGAGTGAAGAGGACTTTCAAATGATATGTAATCTGATTTTGCAACCCTTTTTTCTGAACGGGAGATGTTGTGAATCAGGAATTGATGTATTTTCACATTATCAGTGAGGACAAATTTGTTTTGAAAAATAGCAATTTACATCCTCTGATAATCTTGCCACCACTCATACAAAACGGAAATGTCTGTATTATCGAAAAAAAAATGTTGTTAGTCCTAATTTTTCGATGAAAATTCCAAAAGTTCTGCTAACTCGAAAAAATAACTAAAATAATGTTCTTGACAACAGTTTTAATTTGCAACCGCTTGCGTCAAACAGAAAATATAGTTTTTCATTGAATGGTTTTTTTTTATTGAAATAAGTATCGGAATTATTACAAAAGTTTCAAATAATGGTTGCAAGCGGAGATGTCCTAACGTGGAATGTTTTCATCAATTTGCAACCTCTTCTGCAACACGGAAATGAGGGTAAAATAAAAAAATACAAATTTTTGTATTTTTACTCTACCAAAAAAAGCAAAAGTTTTGCGAATCGGGCAGAAAACTCATTCTACCAATTGGTGGCAGTATGATAATTTGCAAACATTGTTACAATGCGGAACATTGTGGATTAAAAATTATGTGTTATCTGAATAATGAAGATTTTTATATACTTAATAAATGACATTCATTGTGTTACCAAGTTAACTATCGACGAAGAAGAAGCTCGTCAACGGTAGGTGAAATCATTCAATGTTGAAAGCTAACGTTTTCGATATCAATTCAAAACATCATATTACAATTGGGAATTTGCATAAAAAATACTCTTGAGTACGTTTGATGGAGGATCGAGAATATCTCGACACATTCTCATAATTTTTTTGATTAATTAAAAAAAGGAGGAAATATTGAGATTTAAAAAACACTCGTACAGTTGTACATTAGTGCGATTAACCTACAACTATGTTACGTCACAGTGATCTGTTTACAGAGTAATGAATGCACGGCAGTTTAGTAACATGATTTATTACCAGAATAACAAGAAGACTGACAATTGTATTTTTATGACATACAACTATATAACTAACCAAAAACAATGCACATTCATCTAATAGTCCTGCAGCTAAAACTGAAATAGAATTGCATACCAACATGTTTTTCCCTCTTTATTTTCAAAATTTTTAAAATTCAAGAAAATTATTTGTACGTGTCGATTACATTTCAGTCCTCCATTCGGATTCAATAGAATTTTTCATGCGAAACAACAACTGGAGTAAGAAAGTTCGAGTGTAATTTTATTTATATTTTACTCAAGAAATACATACTTGTAAAAATTAATTTTGGGATGTCATATCGATTCCACACATTTTTATTTTTCAGCAAGGTTTCTGTTTGATGACGAATTATGTACTTGCGAGATATACAATCGATAACGTTTTGATATCCTTACTTCCATAGAACATTGATTATTCATTTTAAAATCTCGTCGATTGCTATAAAGTATCATGTTGTGACAAGTTAAATTTTAAATGAAGAATGATTGCATGTCATTTTTAATGCAATAAAAAATTAATGTCTTCCAATAGTCTTTTAGCAGAATTCTGCAAAATTTTATATTCTTTCGATTGTTGCATTCGAAAATATTAGATTAAATTTATTCTGCTGATTAGTCGAAAACAGTGATTGCTTCTGAAATCAATAATTAGTTACAAATTTTTTAATGGTTAACTACGTAGCCGTATTATTCTTCGGATGCAATTTCAATCAACCAGTACATAATATAACAGATATACGCGATGGATTATCAAGTATTTAACTGGACCACTGTAGATATGTCGGTATAATATATATCTTAAACCTAATCGCACAATGTTTGCAATTTATGGCCAAATTATAAAAAAAAACAAATCAATTATACAAATAAAATGTTCCGTTGAACAATGATGGTTACAAATCTCTTGCGTCACGTAAAATATTAGTCGTGATTTCAATTGCAATTTGCAGAACTTTTGCAATTATTTCAGAAGTTGTAAAAATGCAAAAAAAAAAATATATTGGTGGATAAATAGGTTACGTTTTTCGTATGAGGTTGCGAAGTTACATATCCACTAAGACCGATATTCCTTCAATTGCAACCACAATAAAAACTTTTGTAATTATTATTCCAAAATGCTTGTGTGTATTGAAAATGGGAGCGTCGATAAAAAAAAATTATAAATAAATTATGCGTTTTTCAGAAATGATTGCAAATGTACGTGAATATTTTAAACTTTTTTATATGTAACTATTGTACTCCCTCAAAAAATGGTCCCTCACATCGGTGAATATGAAAATGAGCCTATAAGGGCAAAACAATTAAACGATATCTGAATTCAATAGTGAATGATAATGTAACGAACCTAGGCCGGACCTGTCGCCTAACGCGTTGCCATCGACAGCGATGAGATCATCCCCGGAGATATTCGAGAACCATCCAGTCGCTCTTCCGCGGAAAACAACGGTCAATATTGGAAACAATTGGAACACGCCGGTCGCCAACTGAAAGAATTCGAAACATCGAGAATGCTGTATCGGAGATAAATAGGCAACCCTCAAGTGGAGTCAGACAGTCTGAACGAGCCCATACGATCGAGCTATACAGTGGCGTAGTAATATAAATTAAGTTGTAGATTAAGTGTTAAATAAATTAGTTAAACCAAGTTAAGTTTATTTACGTTACAATTGGTGTCAGAAGTGGGATTTTGAAAATAAACAAGTGATCGTGGAGTGGATAGTCAGAAAAATAAATTGATAGACCTTTTTGTACGCCCAAAATAGACAGTGGCCCGGTTTTCGCGAAGTGGACAATTGTGCGTGGGAATATAAACTGATACACTGTTCGCGTGAAACTGAAAATAGACAGTGGCCCGGTTTTCGCGAAGTGGACAATTGTGCGTGGGAATATAAACTGATACACTCTTCGCGTGAAACAGACAATAGACTGGTGGCCCGTGGAAAAGAATTCGCGAAGTGAATTTTTAACAAACTGATAAACTTTTTCGTGTGAAACAGACTGATACCTCGTCAAAGACAAAATGTGTTCAAGAAAAGTGCGCCTTGCGGACTTGAAGGTAGCGGAATTGAAACAGGAATTGGAGGAAAGGGAACTGGAAACAACGGGTAAAAGCAAGTACTCCAGGAAAGACTTGCAGAAGGACTTATACAAGAAGGTGAGGACCCCGAAACATTTTTATTCGAAGTTCCCGGAGGTGATTTAAGTTTGGTAATGAATAAACTCGAAGAAACTACTAAATCCGTGAAAGAAGAACTGCAACAAAATTCTAGAAATCTGGAAGAGAAGCTTTCTAGAAATCTGGAAGAGAAGCTTCAAGAAAATTCTAGAAATCTGGAAGAGAAGCTTCTAGAAAATTCAAGAAGCCTGAAAGAAAATGCTAGAAATCTGGAAGAGAAGCTTGAAGAAAATTCTAGAAATCTGGAAGAGAAGCTTCAAGAAAATTCTAGAAATCTGGAAGAGAAGCTTCTAGAAAATTCAAGAAGCCTGGAAGAGAAGTTCCTGGAAAACACAGAAGGCCTAAAAAAAGAATTGTGTGGTGTGGCTAATTTTCTAGAAGAAAGAATGGGAACCGTTGAGACAGAGATAGATAAAATTAGGGAGCAAATGAACACGGAAATAGATAAAATCAAAGATGGGGTCGAGGCAGAAATGGACAAAATAAAGGAAACGATCAGTAAGCTGGAAAAACAAATTAAATAGTGCGTCCTCCACAGAGATGGTTAACGAAAATGCAATGCTGGACTTGAGTTTGAACGTGGATAAAGTTCAAGAGGGTATAAAAGATGTCAAGGTCATTTCAGAAATAGGGAAGCTTTTCATGAAGCCGCCTCAGTTCGACGGAAAAACTCCATGGGCAAATTACCGCCGGCAGTTTGAAGCAGCGGCCAAAGCAAACGGATGGAATGCAGGGGAAAGAGCTGTAGCACTGACACTTGCATTACGTGGAGAAGCGACAAATATTCTACAAACTCTCACTGCCCAAGAACAGGAGGACTATGATCAGCTGATTAAACATCTAGAATTACGATATGGCCACGCCCATTTGGAACACGTATACCACTCCCAACTGAAAAATCGCTGCCAGAAATCGGGCGAATCCTTACAAGAATTCGAAGCTGACATTGCACGCTTGGTTCGTCTCGCATATCCAGCCACACCGGAGAATGTAATGGAGCGATTAGCGGTTCAGGCATTCTTGGATGGACTCCGTGACCAAGAAACCAGACAAGCGTTGACACTAGCTCGTCCAACACATCTCGTAGACGCACTGGCACGCGCTTTGGAATTTGAGGCAGCAAAGCAATCCTGCAAAAACCAAAGTAAAGTTCGAAGTATTGAAGAAGACTCACAGGAGCATGCTGACTTGGAAGCTGCCATAAGAAAAGTGATGAAGAAGTGTTGCCTGAGAAAAGACAGATAAGATGCCGGAATTGTGGCAAAATTGGACATGTGCGTAGCAAATGTCCAACATTCATCGACTCCGATGCAGGAAAACTAAAAAAGGTCGACGAGAAGGGGCAATCGTCGGCATGTGTCCGGCAAGCCCCGGTTAACAACGCACATGTCGCTATCCTTCAACGACAGAACAAAGGTGTCTTCGTAGACGGTCTCATCAATAACGAGCCTTGCACCATGCTGCTAGATACAGGTGCGACTAGGACAATTCTCGGGCCTTCCTTTGCCAGAACACCGGAACGGATTGAACCGACAACTTGGAAGCTACGCACAGCAACAGGGGAGCCAGCTACTGTATATGGCGAGCTACCGATTGAAATAATTTTGGGCAGCACTAAAGTGAAACATCAGGCACTTGTAGCGGACATCGAAGACGATGCAATCATCGGAATGGACATCATGAATTCCAGAGGGTTTGAATTGGATTTCAAAGACGGCGTCCTACGTGTCAACGGAGAAGAGCTGGTGCTTCATGGGAGAAGTGAGGGGTTGATCCGTGTGTTGTTGGCTGAAGATGTAAGCGTACCTGAGAGGGCTGAAACCATTCTGGAGGCTCGCCTGGACGGGAGTACGAGCAGTGGAAACGTGGTGATGTTCGAGCCCAAACTTCATGATGAGAAAATTGGACGAGGGATTGCACTAGGGAAGACCTTGTTGCGTGCCGACAAATTTGTGCCCGTAAGGGTCATGAATGTCAATTATTTTCCAGTGACCTTGAAGAAAGGAACAATATTGGGGCACTGCTCGTCAGTTTCCTCAGTAATCCGGAGTGTACGAGGTACGATTAGCCAACCCAACAACTTGCTCACAGAACTAGAAAAATTAGTTGCCATCTCTTCCAAAGATATAAAACCAGCTCAACAGCCCAAACTAAGAGATTAAGTTAAGAAGTACCAAGACATCTTCGATACCGGACAAGGAAAAGGAGGTCGAACTAATGTGGTCCAGCACAAGATTGATACTGGGGGTGCCCGACCGATCCGGCAATCAGCAAGAAGACTTCCTCTTGCCAAGAAGGAAGAGGCTGACAAAATAGTCAGCGATATGGGAAAAGAAGGAGTTATCGAACCATCTGACAGTCCCTGGTCCTCTCCAGTCGTACTGGTGAAGAAAAAGATGGATCGACACGCTTTTGTGTAGACTATCGCCAACTTAATAATGTCACGAAGAAGGACAGTTACCCTCTCCCGAGAATAGATGACACCCTAGACACGTTGGCTGGTTCCACGATTTTCTCGACCCTTGATCTGAAGAGTGGATACTGGCAAGTAGAACTGGCTCAGGAAGATCGAGAAAAGACTGCTTTACCATCGGCTCAGGATTGTGGCAGTTCACCGTTATGCCATTCGGGCTCTGTAATGCTCCCGCCACATTCGAAAGATTGATGGAAACAGTACTGAAGGGACTCTCATGGAACACGTGTCTAGTGTATCTCGACGACATAATTGTGGTCGGCAGATCGTTTGAGGACCACGTGAAAAACTTGGAGGAAGTATTCCTGCGACTGAGGAACTCCGGATTGAAGCTGAGCCCTAAGAAATGCCATCTGTTCCAAAAGAAGTACGATACCTCGGCCACGTTGTCTCTGGGGAAGGAGTAGCAGTGGACGACCAGAAGATCAAAGCTGTTAAGGATTGGCCCATCCCAAAAGACATTCACCAACTTCGAAGTTTCCTTGGTTTATGCACATACTATCGCCGATATGTGCTGGGATTCGCCAACATCGCTAAACCACTGACCAAGCTCACGGAAGGCCAAACAAAGTTCCAGTGGTCCGAAGAATGTCAAGACTCATTCAGGAAGCTGAAAGGAGCTTTGATCAACGCACCTATACTGAGCTATCCCCCACCCAAAGGGAAATTCATTTTGGATACAGACGCCAGCAACGTGGGACTTGGAGCTGTCCTATCTCAGATCCAGGAGGGACAGGAGAAGGTCATTGGCTATTTCAGCAAGACGCTTAGCAAACCGGAGCGCAATTACTGTGTCACCAGGCGAGAGCTGTTAGCTGTTGTAAAGGGAGTGGAACACTTCTACAAGTACGTGTATGGAAGAAGATTCCTGTTGAGAACTGACCATGCAGCTCTCAAATGGCTCTTACAGTTCAAAAATCCTGAGGGTCAAGTAGCACGTTGGATCGAGAGACTCCAAGAATTCGATTTCGAGATCGAACATCGAGCCGGAACTAGCCATAAGAATGCAGATGCCTTGTCGCGAAGACCATGTCCAGATGATTGCTCACATTGCCGACGAGCAGAAGAGAAAGAAGCAACACTTTGTAGAACCGCGGCAATGGATGACAACTGGAATGACAGCAAGATCCAGAAAGACCAAGAGAGAGACCCCGACCTTGGCTTAGTCGTCAACTGGAAGAAGGGCAATCGAAGGCCATCATGGCAGGAAGTCGCAGGTTACTCGCCGGCTGTTAAGTCCTATTGGGCACAATGGAACTCTCTTATTCTGGACAATGGGATCCTGAAACGTGTGTTGGAGGCCGATATTGGTGGGGAAGACAGACGCCAAATAATTGTTCCCAGGAACAGAAGAGAGGAAGTGCTGCGGGAAATCCATGATGGAGTCGCCGGAGGACATCTGGGAGTGACGAAGACCCTGCAGAAAGTGAGGCAACGGTTTTACTGGGCCAATTGTCAAGCTGACGTCCAGGACTGGTGCAGAAAGTGCGCTGTATGCGCTGCTAGCAATGGACCTCGAATACGACCCAAGGCCCCGATGCGTCAGTACAACGTAGGCAGCCCGTTCGAGAGAATCGCCATTGACATCGCCGGCCCGTTTCCCGTATCCGACCACGGGAATGAATACATCCTTGTGGCAATGGACTACTTCAGTAAGTGGGCGGAAGCCTATGCCCTGCCCAACCAGGAAGCCATCACCGTCGCCGACGTCTTGGTGAAAGAATGGATATGTCGATTCGGTATTCCAATGGAGCTGCACTCGGATCAAGGCAGAAATTTCGAATCAACCTTTTCCAAGAAATATGTCTACTGCTGAACATCCGCAAGACAAGAACCACGGCCCTACATCCGCAGTGCGATGGAATGGTGGAACGGATGAACAGGACGATCAACCGCCACTTGTCCAAGGTTGTCTCTGACCATCAAAGAGACTGGGACCAGTATCTTCATTTGTTCCTGATGGCCTATCGATCCGCAGTACACGAGTCAACCGGTCAAACTCCTGCTAGTATTATAATGGGCCGAGAACTGCGACTGCCTTGTGACCTGAAGTTTGGGATACCGCCAGGACAAGACACTGCGGGAGAGGACTACGTCAGCAAACTTCGGCAGAGAATGGACGACATCCACGAACGAGTCCGGTTGAACATCCAGAGTGCCAGCGATAAAATGAAGAAGACCTATGACATCAAGGCCGACGCTGGAGGATTTAAGGTTGATGACCTGGTTTGGCTGTACAACCCCAAACGTCGTCGTGGACTATCACCAAAGTTGCGGAACTCGTGGGAAGGCCCGTATAAAATCGTGAAAAGGATAAGCCACCCCGAGGGAAACCAAGGGTCGTCCATTTCAACAGGTTGGCCCCTTACGCTGGAAACCATGACCAAGTTCGCACCCTCAAGCCACCGGAGGATGATATGATGTTCGAGAAGTTTATGTCCTTGTATTCAAACGGGCAGAAAGTTCTACATGGGGTTACTAGAGAGGAGTCACGAGACCTTTTCGAAGTGCCTGCTGACTACGCACTAGCGCACTGTGTGGCAGAAGATCTTCGAATGTCCAGGGGCATCGCCGTAGTGTTCTCCAGGAAATTTGGTCAACTCCAAACACTGCGGGAGCAGAATCCAGAAGTTGGTGGGGTGCTACAGTTGAAGAAAGGCCAGAGAAACATCTACTACCTAGTTACCAAGAGGCATTCCCAAGATAAACCGTCCTATGAAGATGTCTGGAAGAGTCTCACCAAACTAAGAGATACTATGGTGGACCAGAATCTGGTGGATCTAGCAATTCCAAAATTGTCCTGTGGTATTGACGGGTTGGACTGGAGAGTCATAAGAAGTATGCTGGAGGCGATATTCAGATCCAGCGGCGTCAAGATTTTGGTTTGCTGTAACCCTCTTCCACGACCGATCATGAAGACCGTGGAGTGTTACTTCCATCGAACTTCACGGTGCAGATATGGGGAGTCATGCAGATATCGTCACACTCCAAGGATGAAATTTCGGGACGAAATGTCTTTAAGAAGGGGGCAATGTAACGAACCTAGGCCGGACCTGTCGCCTAATGCGTTGCCATCGACAGCGATGAGATCATCCCCGGAGATATTCGAGAACCATCCAGTCGCTCTTCCGCGGAAAACAACGGTCAATATTGGAAACAATTGGAACACGCCGGTCGCCAACTGAAAGAATTCGAAACATCGAGAATGCTTATCGGAGATAAATAGGCAACCCTCAAGTGGAGTCAGACAGTCTGAACGAGCCCATACGATCGAGCTATACAGTGGCGTAGTAATATAAATTAAGTTGTAGATTAAGTGTTAAATAAATTAGTTAAACCAAGTTAAGTTTATTTACGTTACAATAAAAATCATAACTTGAAAATATTACACATGAACATTAGGAGTATTAAACAAACTTTTATGATATATTTTAAAATTGAAAACCGATTTCGACATATTTACTCTTTTAGAAACCCAAAGAATAGATTATTTGAATATAGAATAGATATAATAGAGTCATTATGTATATTGGAAAATATATCAAATACAAGTATAGTTGGATCGATATCGGAGAAACGAAAGCGCTTGAAGTGAATATTATGGCATTCGGCAACAAAGCTACAGTTACCGCTATACAGGGTGTTTCTCAATAACGAGCTAATATTTAAGGAGGTTATTCTTAGTTCCATTTGAAAAAAACTTCATATGAACTTATGTCTCAAAGGTCTTAACTTTTGAAGTACAGGATGCTAAAGTTTTAAGAAAAAAATATTTTTTCATGATAATTTTGGTATGACTTCAGATATTTTTGTGAAACGTAGTACGTATCTTCTATGCATCAAAAAGTATTTTCTGCTGTACGACAATTTTTTTATTTTTGCCGAGGCGTTCGTGCTGGATTTCCAGTGGATAATTTTAAAGAGAAAAGTGATACGCCACTGTTTTTTCTTGAAGAATTGTTTTTTTAAAATTATCATTCCTTTCTGAGCAAATCTGGATTTTCATTTTTTTTTCGTTTGACGTACGGTTTTTGCATGAAAATATAAATTCATTCATTTGCATCTCGCTAGACCACTTACGAGAAAAAACAATTTATGTAACTTTAAACAAAAATTTATTGTAGAGAATAATTTTCAAACGGAGAAATTATAAAATTAAAGTAATCTAAATACATTTTGGAATGCCAACACAAAAATTACCCTGAACGCACAAGGAAATAAATTAAATCAGATGTTCAAAATGTGAACCTCCTGCAAATATGCATGCCTCTGCTTTTTTCTCATGGACTCACGTACTCTTTGGAAAATGCCGGGACTATTTCCAATAGTTTCGCAAGAAACTATGATGCGATTTCTCAACTGCTCTTCAGTATGCATTGGTGTGCTGTAAACCAATGTTTTAAGATGACCCCACAGTAATTAGTCTAAACTATTGAGGTCCGGGGACCTAGGTGGTCCTATCCAGCGATTATTGCAAACTGTTGAGTTTTCCGTGTACCGTAGAATTCCATTTTCCATTGAATGAGTGAGATGGAATTACAGTTGAATTGATGGGTGTGACGCAGACATAACTGTAGTTTATAGAATTCTACGGTACACGGAATCACACCGCTGCATTTCTTTCATGTAAAGTGGCGACCGGTCAAATTTTCTGAAACTTTGGTATGTTGTTGTACTCGACCTAGTAACCAAAAGTGTTGATGAGCCCAACTCAATCCCTATGACTAGTTTTCTAGATATGGGGTGTTAAAGTTGAAAATTGTCAAAATTTATGAAATTAAAGTGGCAACTCATGGATTTTTGTTAGAGAAAAAACAAAATGGTGCTCTAAGATGGCAGACGAAATTTAGGTTTATGGTTCGATTCGTTTCAAAATGGGTTTTTTTCTGGGTCGGAGATTATAAATTTAGTCGAAGATTATTGATTTTTAGTTAAAATTCATGAATTGAAGATGGCAACTCCAAGATGGCGGATGAGTTCATCTTTAGATGGTCTCCTCATTGAAGTACTAGATAGCTCAGAACTTACAGAAAAAAAAGGCCTCATTATAACGATGCTTCAATAAAAATGCATAGATTGAAGTGTACTTAAGTACAAAAAAGCACAAAATAAAATAATTGATAAAAAACCTTTTTAAAGACAAGCTTTTATTTGAATGCCCTGAAAAGTAAATATTAATTGCTTTGGATGTGTGATGTAGGTTATTCCGTGAGTTATAGATTAAAAAGCTTATCGCGCAAAGTTTTCAGTTCGAACAAAAAAGCGACAAAATTTTGAATCTATAACTCACGGAATAATCTACGTCACACATCCAAAGCATTTTTACTTTTTAGTGTATTTGAATAGAAGCTTGTCCTTAAAAAAGTTTTTTATTATTAAATAAATTATTCTGCACGAAATGCAAATTTATTTCTTCGAATATATCGATACATGTAGAAAGCTAGACCTTTCACTATGAATTCCAAATATGTTAAGAGCTTGAAAAGTATCCCGAAGTTTCATTAGTGTAGAAGCCAATTACACGTGGCAAACATGATCGATTCTCCATTTTTCCTGGTACGAGCTCTTGCACCGTAGAGAGTTCCGATGCAAGTATAAGTTGTGGCAGTAAATTTGGGATGTGGGAGTGATTTGATCCGAGACTTGGAACGTATGCAACAATGGAAAAATCTCGACGGATAGTGATAGTTACATTTTACAGAAATAAGAATTAAGCGTTGATACCATATTTCAGAAAAATAATGAGATGTGTTATTGCAATAATATCGTCAGTTTTATTTGGAGCGATGAACAACCGTACGAAAAAAATAACTGGCTTCTCTTTATAGACGGATCAAAATACAGTCTTAAAGCCGCTCTCATGCAAGATGGAAATGAAAAATCATATACCTCGCTTGCTCACCCACACAATGCAAAGGAAAATTAAATTACTTTGATTGAAATATTGAAGAATATCAAATACGAAGAACTGGACAATTTGTGGCGATCTGAAGGTATTAAATTGAAAAATTACCGCAAAATGGGTGGTCGAATGTCGTTAAAAATCTATTTCCTTCATTCCCATCTGAATTTTTTACCTAACAACTAAGGTAAAACTAGCAACGAGCAAGAAGAATGACCAAGATTAACAAAGAATTGAGAGAAATTACAAAGGTTTTTGGGATGAAGGATACGAGCGATTATTGATCTCTTATACGTAAGACGTACCCAAGAAACTACAAACGACGCAGTTCCACTTCACTTCATTTCTGAATTTTGATGTTCTTCCTAATAAAGTAATGATTTTTGGTTGAAAATTGCGAAAAATACCTCTTTCATTTATCCAAGAACTCTGACGTCAATTCTGAACTCTAATTTTTTTTCAAACCCTCTATCTAGAATCAATTTTTTTTTTTTGGATTAATTTAAAACCCTGTACTTATGAATTGATTTCTGGGAAAGCTAGTACCACTGACATATGTGTGACTCCAAGCTTCAAAATATACCAGGTGGTTTATTTGTTGGAAGGTATGTAAGAAAAGTACAAAAACCATAAAAATTTCCCAGTCAAATGTTACCATTTTCTCAGTATATAATAATTTCGGAAACATCTTGAGAGGCATGAATTTCACATCCGATCCTATGACCAATTTTCGAGATTCTTGGCGATAAATTGGAGAATTGCTGATTTTATCGGTTTTTTTCTTCAAATTGAAAATCTGGATTGACTTTATGTTGCATTTATGAGTTTTATATAAGTTTTGGCTAGATGTACATGAAAAGGAATAGCTATAAATATTCACTGTTCATGAATAAATAAAAATAGGTTTTTACAAAAACTCAATAATTCTACAGTTGCGCCAGAGAGATTTCATTTCATAACGTTAATACCTACCCGTTCACAATTTTGAGGCTAGAAGATTTCGCTATGATTACTTTTCATACAGGGTGAGCCATACTGCCAACCACCAAAAACAATTATTAAAACAAGAACTTTTGAGTAACTCAATAACATTACATTAGGTATGCATAACCGTAATATGGAACGGTGATTTAATTGTTGTACAATTACCTACAAAATATATCGGTGAACACATCTTTGTCCGATATAATTGACAAAAAAGGTGATAATCATGCATATCCTTATATAGGTATAATTCAAATACTGGGTACCTATTTTGTACAGACAAGTACTTCAAAATATACGTGTATATGGTATTTTAAAAATGATAAAACTCATGATAGTTATTACTTCGCTTATTACTGAATAATTGTACTATTTTTAGCAGAAAAACATGCCAATTAAAGATTATCCATACAGGCAAGAATTAAACCATAGGTACAAACATACATTGCAAAAACTATCAAAAAAGTTAACTGAACCGTTGAACACCACACCAGCACCACCGAGGTAGAGTTTTGGTGCGTTTTTTTTATAGTGGTTTTCCAACCAATTAAGTTTCTGATTGAACTACTCCATTTTAATGAAATGGTGCTCCTGTCTTTGAACTCCGTCTTGTATGAAAGATGTCGCAAAATAAATATGGTAGCGATCCCTCCATTTTTCAAATGATTCTGCTGACAATTCCACCCAAGAAAGATTTTGGACCATATTACTTTATTGCAGTTTGTTCAGCATTTGTAGTGATTCACATGTCAAGTCACTCGTTTATTGTTGTCTCTAACTCTCTTATGATGAGTGCACTCATCCGTTTCCACATTTTGATATCTGCTGCAAGTATTGTATGTTACATACACCCCCTAGTGGTCAATTCTATTTCTATGCTGGCTATATGTTTCCCATGCTATAGAACCTTTTCTTCAATTCAACGCGCACTTCCAACTAAAAAAAAAAGATTAGTCTCAATTACGTGGAAAGGTACCCAGTATTTGAATTATACCTACATAACAAAATGGATAATTATCATTTTTGTTGCTCCGTGTATAAAAACTTGTCAATTATATCTGATAAAGATGTGTATACCAATATATTTTTTGGGTGATTATAAAAAAATTAAATCACCCTGTATATTTTAAAAGCTTACGGGTATGCATACCTAATGTAATGTGTTACTCACTAGAAGTCAATAAGGAAATGGAAGTCATCGTTTTAATAATTTCAAAGCATAATTGTTTTTGGTTGTTGGCTGTATGGCTCACCCTGTATGAAAAGTTATCATAACAAAATCTTTTAGCCTAAAAATTGTGAAGGGCTAGGTATTAATTTTATGAAATAATTTCTCTGTGGCGCAATTGTAGAATTATTATTATGTTACCTATTGCGATTTATTCGTCAATAACCCCATAACAGTAAATATTTTGAGCTGAACCCTTTCATGTACATCTAACCAAAACATATATACGTAACATAAAGTCAATCCAGCTATTCAATTTGAAGAAAAAACTGATAAAATCAGCAATTCTCCAATTTAACGCCCTGTATTTCGAAAACTGGTCATATGATCGGAAGTGAAATCATTCTATACTGAGAAAAAGGTTACATTTGACTAGGGAAATTTTAGTTGGTTTTTGTTCTTTTCTTAAAATATAATACCTTCAGACAAATGAAACACCTTGTATATTCCGAAGCTTTTGTTAGTGGTATTACCTTTACCAAAAATCAATCCATAAGAACAGAGTTTTGAATTAATCCTTAAAAAAATTATGTTGTGGTTCTCTCTATGAAACACCCTGTTTAAGAAATATGTATTGTACAATATTTCCTCGTCAAAATACTATATTGAGGAGTAGTACCTGCCTTTTGAAAATTTGCTTTCCTGACATCACAGTAGAAAAAGTGAGATTTTACATAATACCACTGTCATACATTTGTGAATCACCCTGTGAATAAATATATTTTCAATTGTACGTATCAACTAATGTGTTACCAAAACATGTAGTGAACGCGTGTATGCAACGAACATTCAATCTCAAGTTTGAAAAAAGACTAAAATCTGGCCAATTTTCAACTATAACACCCCGTATCTAGAAAACTAGTCATAGATTGAGTTGGGCCCATAGCCAGTTTCGGTGACTTGGTCGAGTACAACAACCAAAGTTTCAGCAAATTTGAACCTCACATAAAAAGTGCAGGCTCCTTTACTGAATTTCCGCTGCTTAAAACAGATAATTAACATTTTTTACTTCCAGGGGGAGAGACAACCCAAAATATAGAAAACAATAATCCAATTTATTGTCCTTTTCAATATAGTTTTAGCAATTGCCAGAGTTCTTTTGATTGGTACGTTAGTAAACAAACCTTAATCAAAATTTAGTAGAAGGTGTCCTTCTTAAATCTGCAATATACATTATTGAGAGGTGGGGGATTTTTCATAAAACTATATCCAGATATTGATTTTATAATATTGGGAAGGTTATTAGCATGGAGAACCCATGGCACTTATAGTAGGTCTCTGGTTTGCGTAGTTGTGATAGTAGAACTGTGGGGATTTACTGGGGATCAAAATCTGATGTTTGAGTGTTCTGATATTTTCCATCTTAAGAACTTTCTATAACATGTTTGTTTTATTGTTTTTTCCCAGCACAAGCTTCAGTCAACTAGATTCCAGCACATGGAACATCGATATGCAAGAGCTGGAGTATAATCCGTCTAAAAAAGACCTCACAGATGCGAAGATCCATCATCTATTAGCAGAAGAGCTTGTGAAACCTTACAGAAGGGTAAGTTGTTGGGACAGAACAAAACCAATTTCAATCCAATATCAATAGTTCCACATATTACTTCACAAATTGCAAAATATATCGAAAGATAGGATGGGCATCCGATATTTTTTTTCATATTTTGTTACTTCAATCTAGAGGTTGGGTCTAAGATGTCTAAAAACATGGTGTATTCACTTATACCTGTAAAATATTGGGACAAACTGGGGGACAACAGCCCACTTGATAAAGGGAGTTATCTAGAGTTTCAGATGGCGCCGACGTCGTTTCTTGTCATAATTCAGTAAACTGCAGTTTCATACCACACAGGGTATTTTTGTGATTTGTGTCTCCTGATCCGTTCTGTGATTGTGCTTTTGTCGCCTTTAAGGTTATGTCAATTCGTTGTGAAATATTTTGAGGTTGATCGATCGATGTAACATATTTTAGAACAAACTATTCCATGTACTTATGCGTCAGTGTTATCAGGGTTATCATATTTTGTCAGTATTATATATATATATATATATATATATATATATATATATATATATATATATATATAATAACCCTGAGTGTCATATAGAATTTTCGTGAGGGTTCCGAGATAATTCTAATTATGAACCGTACCAATTTATTTTGTATAGTGAATTTTCTATTAATACAGCTCCACCGAGTTGGCACTTATGTATTTCTGTCCCTGTTTGCTCATGATAAAAATCTTGTGATGGAGCGGATAATGATTTTATGAAGTGCTGTAAATTACATACAATTACTTAATTGAGCTTTCAAACCAATAAAAGTACGGGAGATGCAATCTCTTTCGCTTTCTGAAAAATCTATATTCTAGTCTGAAGGAAGTGTTTTGCGACATATCTAAAGCTTTTGACTGTTACGTAAGCTTCATCTCTACAGCTTCAGAGGACGAAGCTTCAATTGGTTCAAATCCTATCTGAGTGAAAGAACCTCTCAGCTTTTTGACAAATTAAGAGGTGTTCACTATTTTGGCAGACAACACGACTATCTTATCGCAAGAACTCAAATTACCTTCATATAGCGGAGTAAAAATAGCTTAAAATCATGCATTATTTTGGAATCCTGGAGGACTCCATGGATTTTCCTAAAACCCTCTGATATTACTTGGAAATTGCTTGCAGAAAAAAGTTATAAACTTATATTCGTGCACTGCTTGTTTATTAATTGTTTAAACAATGAAAAACAATTTTGTTAGGAAAATGTTACCCAAATTGATGCTATAGGGGTTTTTGAGGTCACTGAACCAGAATGACATTGGAAAAACGATGGCGTGACCAGTCGTAAAGGTAGATTTCATGAATGATAATTTACAGCTACCTATTTGTTATTTATGTGTACATCTAAGAGAAAAAAAATTCGGGTAAAATTTGTGAGATAGTGAAGTGCTATCAAACGACTCATGGTTTGCCGATATTGGGTATGGAAATGAAATATTGCGAAGTTTTTCAACAGCTGCCATTTTGAGACTATTGGACCATTTTCGCTCGTGGCGACGTGCTCCTCCAGCGCTGCACTTCAGAGTCGCCGCCACACATTTTTTTCGCACGTTAGCGAAAAAATACTGCAGCTCAGTTTTTATTCTAAAGAAAAATTTTATCTACCTTTTTCATGTAAATTTTTCCATTTTTGCGAGTGGCACCATTATTTATTGTTTTTTTGTAAATATTCAATATACAATGTAATTTGGCAACTTATTTGTTAAATAATTAATTAAGCACATACTTTAAGGTTGGTAACTTTTTATATGTTCTTCCTTACTAATGTACAGTAGAAAGTTCCCGCAGTCCCCTAACTTTCTGAAGCTAAAATCTAATATTATTCCACTACTAGTAAAATGTATATGTATAAATTAATTTGAATCTTCTCTGAACTTCTGTCCATTGGAATAATTTTTTTCAACTTGTGATTGTAATGTATCCAGTCAAATGAGTTTATTATTACTTTAATATTTATTTTTTATATTATATATATTTTGTATGAAATTTTTCCCATGAGATGACAGTCTTCTGACTAAAAATATTGGGAAATTCTAAATATAGTGGATATTTTCTTCCAATGAGCTATGGGACCCTCTGGGACGATTCGGAATTCACTAGCCAAAATCAATATATCTTCATAGAATGAAAAGTCCACGCTTACTTTTGAAATTCATGTGTTTATTAAAAAGTGATGATCATCCTAATCATAGTCATTAGCCTTATCGATCTTGGGAGTGGGCCTTGTTCTTCCGAACAACTGCTTGGTTTAGATCGCCCTCCTCCGATTATCTCATGTGGGGTGTTACTGAAAAATGAAAGAAAAGCATTTAGATTATTTTTTTCTCCCCTCATCTTCGTTAGTAGGGCTCACCTTTTCCGGCAAAGTCATTCTAAGATAGCTGGAAGCAGCATACACTTTCGCACACCAGGGATTCATCGATTTCTCAACTTCATCAGTCCGGCAGAGATGGGCAGTGAATGGTTTGGTAATAGTTTGTATCGGAAAGTTTAATGGAACAATGTCATCGGGGACATTTTCCAATCCCCTCAATTTTCAAGTTAATTCATCATCTAGAGACATCAGTCCACTCTCCTACCTTTTCTCATTCCTTCGTGGAAGTTTCTATGATCCGAAAAAGGCCATTTGAGAAGAAATCACTTTGAAAAAATCGCCAGGTAGACCTCAAGAAAAATCTGATTTTTGACAGACAGATAACATTGTAGTAAGTTTCGAGGATTTCATCTCATTTTCGCGCCAACTGTTCTGAGCGGGATCTTGTTCGTAGCACTATAATCTTTGTAAACGATCAATTCCACAATTTTTTGCATGAAGTAATGTTGACAGAAAAAGAAAATTTCATAGGTTTGACATTTTGCGTGACACAAACAAACATTCCTCAACCGCGCCATCTACTAATGAAGTTCTAAGCAGAATTTAACGTTTTTCATTTGTTGTTCCCCAAAAATTCTAAACAAAATCGAATCAGTGAATACACCAGGGTTTTTAGGCATCTTAGTTGGGTCAAACAACTATTGAATGTACATCAACTTTGATGTGCCCGAAATGAAGCTTAGACAAATTTTGTGGTATGGGAATTATGAAAATCTCATTGGAAACACAAATTTCCCTCCTAATATTTATCTCCACTTGTACGAATGAATGTGAGGGAAGTCGGGAAGTACGAGATAATTACATAAACAGGAACTAAAAGTTGCTTATTAATCTAGGTACTAATTGCCTCAAAACCTCAATCGTCAAATTAAAGAAAATATCAAATACAACCGAATTCACTGGGTTCCAGATACGGCTGAATTTTTCAAGCATTTAGTTTAGGAGGGTATCCTGAGACAGATACAAAACCAAATCAATGAAAAAAATTGGGAGGACATTAATACATAATGGCTATTTTTGGCATTCATAACACTATCCAATCATCAGCAGAGGTTTCCTGGTACGTTATGCAAAGATTATTTCCAATTTCTCCATCTCGTTTTTATTTCATTTGTTCTTATTTTCTCTGTATTCAATATTTTTTTTGTATTCTCTTTGGTTGCCGTTAATGTAGTTTTATTTTTCTTCGTTCTTTCTACTCTCTTGGATTCCTGGTTCTCTGGACTAGTAACTTTTCTTCCAGACAATCTTCGAAGGGAGTCTAAAATTTAACTTTTTTTGGTTATCCTTGTCATTTCTCCTTGCGACAATATGGAACAAGCGAAATTTCTTCAAAAAGTCTGAAAGCTGCTGTGCCAAACGACACATTATAAGCTAGCCTTTTTTATTGAATAGGAAAAATATAGTGTATAGTGAACTTCGAATTCAGTTTGAAGTCCCTGGAACATCTCTAGACTAGGAGAAATCTGAATTCTGGTAGTAATCAAAATGTATTCTTTGTTTTTTTTTCAGACAGGGTGGATTCCATAATAATAAGAAATAGAACAAGTTTCTTGTGCTTTCAACATAAATGATGAATTTTTAATAGGCTCTTATTCTGACTGAGAATACTCTATGCATCGAAATTCTGAACTGCCGTGACTAAGCAATATTCCAAATTACAAGGATTTCAGAAGGTTTCTCAATTATACAAAAATTATTCAATTAGAATTCAGCAGAGATCACTGGAACAATAAGTACCCCTCTGATGACTCACTCTCATAGAAACTGAGAACGGACTTTTCTGAAAATCTCCTTGCAACCCTCTTACAATGATGGTATAGTATTTCTAATCCCAATTGGACCGACATAAGAAGTTTCGGGCAGGAATTCTCTTTGCACTTGCCACCTTGACATAGGCGTCCGTATATTATTTTTTCAGTTACTTATTCTTACAATCATAGCAATTGATCACCCCATGTAAAAGTAGACACATTTTATCTCAACTGAATTTTATTATTTGTTTCGAAAGGTCTCCAGAAAGCCATATTGATAAAATTATTTTCAGTGGATAATTCCTAACCTCACGGCACGGCACTGATTAAGGAATATTGTGAACTGGGGAAATCAGGCGGCTTCAGATAACATGGGTCCAATCCAGCTAGCCGAGCTTTTAATACTCAAATATATTTGATAGCGCCTTTACTAATAATCTGGGCAACTAGAGACTCACGCTAGAACTTTTTTATGATTGTACCAGGAACGCTTTGCAAGTAAAAACACTGGTATTATATAAATTTCCCATTTGCCGGGCAGTGCATATGAACACTCCTCGTAGTGCTCTTATTTTTATTGCCGTCTAATTGGGATTAGAATAACTATACTTTGGCTCGTGAAAATGAAACGATTGTTTACGCTAAGGATAATAATGAATGGCCCTTAACCGTGTCAGGCTTGAGAGGACAAACACAAATGAATGGTCATTTGATAGTCTCTGAGCTAACACAATGAATATTCTGCTTTTGAACAAATATGTAAAGATGCTAATTTATACATTTTTCTATACATGACAATTTTCTGATTCGTCTGGGAGTACATTAGATTTTCAGTTGGCAAGATGATTGCCGGAAACCCCGGGAAAACACATGCAATTGTCACTATTTCCAACTTAATCCTAACCAACTTTACAAGATTCTCGTATCCTATATTTGTCGTTGCAGAAAATCCTTCATAAAAATTACTTTCGTTTTTCATACATTTCCAAATAGTCTCAATACATATTTCTTCTTATAATTCCATGTTGCACACCGACTATACTTAGCCTATCAAATCCTTCGCCGGTTGAGGGCGACAATGGGAAACATTTGGCTGAGTTTCACAGGAAGATACCTCATAATTTCCCAAAAATATGATTATTCAAAAAAGGTCACACCTTTGTGTCCATACGATCAAATACATATATGTAAACGGTCTGAACATCGGTTTGGTTACACTGCCTTGGTATCGAGAGGAGGTGAGAGAATTATTTGATATGAATAGCTCTAATGAATTTTTAAGGAGAAGGTGTTGTCTTATAACTGATTATTGATGATTCGTCGTGAACTTCAGCAACAATATAATGTCTTCCCTACCAGAGCAAATCGTAACTTCCTTAGGGTTATCAAGTATGACAACCTCTTTTGATGAAGGACCAGCACAATCTCAATGAAGTAGAGAGCGTAATCGAGATCATCAGGAAAGTCATTTATCATCGATGGTACAAACTACAAGGCGGAAATATTTTCCTTCTCCACTAGAAGAACAGTACAACTATGCCTCTACCGACGCCTTCTTTATCATGTCTTGATTTTTTGGAATTTAATCTATTGAATATTAAGATAAAAATCGAAGATACTGGATGAGCTTGTTTTCAAAATGGCAAAGGTATTATAGAAGATAATAATGGCTGACTTGATAAATGATGACAAAGCAATTGCGAGCTTCGTTCCATTATTTCGTAAGAATGTTCAGTATCAAATTCATTAAATCTGCAAAAATTTGTTAATGGAATAAAATTATAGAGATGATATTCCGGTAGAAAGTCTTCAATTTCAATCACTCAGTGGGAAATATTAACAATTTGACAAAACCATACTAACGCTAGTGTGGATCAATAAACAAATGAAAACCAACAGTTGTTGCGTGCTGTTACCAACGATCGAACTCTGTTCATAAAAGCAAAAGACACAACAAGGAAATCGCTTTGATCTAGTCGCCACGCGATACTTTTCATTGTTGACAAAACAGTTCGATTCAAATTCTCGGAGTGTTTCTTTTTTTGGAAGAAAAGTTTTCATTTATGACTTCGCCTTTAATTTGATCTCGATGAAACGAAGTTAATGTCATCACAGGATGTCCCGGAAATGTGGAATAGACCATTTAGAACAAAAGGTTCTATAATTTTTTCATAGTCAACCATTTTAACAATAATTGAACATCAAAATGTATATAAAAAGTGATAACTAGTAACGCCGCACTCAATGATACATTCATCGCCGCCGAGGTGCAGTATGAAGTCAGAGTTGTGTCGTACATGATCAACATTAAATTACACGGTCTGTAGCTTCTTTACATTGCTCTATACACTAGGGCAATTATTTTCTAAATAACACCTGTACAGAAGAAATAATTTTCTGTAATAAAAAACTAACACGTGTCGAAACCTGTTAAACACAGTAACATGGCTAATAACCAAATATAAAGTAGAAACTTCAAACACGGAAGGTTGTATTATCATCGCGTTTCATCTACCGCAAACAAGCACTTTGGCGGTGTTGCCAACTCTTTGGAATTTCCCAGATTTCACTTGATGCTCATAAATGTAGTTGTCGTTTTCGATATTCGTATTGAGCATTTTTCAGGAAGTATTGGGAACCAAAATAAAATCATCGTAGTCAGAGGTAATACACACCAAAATGATAAAACTATTCAGAAATTTGCCAGGAATTGCAGGGGATACAATATCTGAATATTGGCAGAAAATGCAATCAAAGTTTGTCAGCATGTCTGTTCGCAATTTTTTCAATGGATTCTATAGCTTGTGAAGAGTTTGTTGGTGATTTTCTTTCTTTTTAAATTTTCTAAAACTTGAAAAAAATATTAAAATTCGGCAAAATTCAAATGGCTTCTTTCTAGCGCCATTGCAAAATGTTGTGACGTAATCACCCGATCAACCAATCCACAGTTGGCAGATTCAATCAATTTTGCAACGTTGCCATATTTTTTCAAATCTTAGGCACGCCTCCATAAAAAAAATAATTGGCTTTATCTTCATCAGAAATCGATACGATGGACCACAATGATTCATACTATCAAAACTAACAAGGTGTATGTGCACATAATCTTGTTTTATGACAGAACGAATGTTTTTACACCCTTCAAATCCGCATTTGTCCGCTTGATATTGCGAATAGTGTTCTAGTTCCGACATTTATACTTTAAAACTTGACAACATTGTTTGACGTGACAATCAACCCGATTACGCCCTATTGGCTGCTCGGTCGTTTACGTCAAAAGTAGCTTCAAAATTTGCTGATTTTCAAAACGAATGGAAACTGCTGTAAATGAAATTTGACTCAAAAATGTTTTTCTAGGTACATTACGTATTGTAAAGTATACAGAGTGGCCACTTTTTTAATGGGATTGTATTGTGTACTTTTAAACCATAAGAGTTAGAAGGTCGGTCAAATGGAGAAAAAGTTGCATTCATAGAACATTGTCAAACAGTTCAAACAAATCCGAAGTTATCAGGGCTGGTTATTGAGATATCATAAGAAAAGCAAATTCTGTCATTTTGATTTTTCTTTTTTCCCACTTTATTTCGAATATTATCAAAAAATGACACAGGAGTTTTTATTCGACAGTAAATCATACTTTTTTGACATAATCAGATTTTGTATCCAACGTTTCAGCGCTCTGGGCCACCCTCAACCTAAAATTTTTTTTAATACGGACCTGCATATTTTTTGACACTTTTCGGGAAAAAGAATTTCAACGCTAAATTCAACGATATATCATCAATGTCATTCAAAGTTGATTTTCAGGTGATTTTGCCCTTATCAAATTTTTTTTAGGTCGGATCTGTATTACATTTAAAGGGACCTTTAGTTTAATTAACACCATGCAATAATTCCGATAAGAAAATCCCAAAACTCATCTTCAACTGGTGGAACGTAAAGAATCAAAGCAAGAAACAAGTAATAATTTTTACAAATTTCAAGAGGTGAAAAACCTAATTCATGATAATTAAACGAAACTATCATTTAAAAGAAAGAAAAAATCAAATGATTTTCGAAAGTAAATGATGAACTTAATAGTAAGTGTTCGAAATGTCCACCATTTTGTAAAATGCACTTTGCGGTTCTGGAACCCCTTTCTTATACATTTTTATTTCGTCTCCTTGATACCTTAACTTTCTCAATCTTGCGAAGAATCTCTTTTGTCGGGTTCGTAGTATCATAAATTTTATTTTTGAGATATCCCCAGAAAAAAAATCAACGGATTAATCCGGAATCTGGAGCCATGCTACTGGACCTCTTGTTAATCCATGAATCGGGAAAAGTTCGATTTAGATAGTCTGTGACTATTCTTGAGTTGTGTGGACCACATCCGTCTTGTTGGAACCATGGACTATTACGCCGATACCGTATAGAAAGATCATCCCAAAATTTCTTCTATATTTCCCACATATTTTTGCTCCGGTTAGGTTGCCGTCAATTAAATAGGGTATTTAAATTTATTATTCAACAAACCGCACCATATGTTCAAAGAAAAGATATTGATCACCCCTTCATTGGATAAGTGAGAATTTTCTGTGGCATAGAAATGTTTTTTCCTTCGATTGAACTCCAAATTTGTGAATGTCGTTTCGTCTCCCAAATGATATTTTGCGCAAAATTGTTGTTATTCCGCACCTTCCGTTGAAACCAATTACAGAATTGCAACCTTCTCTCAGGATCATTTGCGATATAGTTTTTTGCACGGCTTGGTATTTTATAGTCTTGGTACCCCGTGTCTCTATTTTTATTAAAGGCATTTTTTTGATAAATTGCATTCACTGGCCATAGTTCTCGTCCTATTCCTGGATTCATTCGAATTTGGGCCAGAACATTGATGTCATTGATGGCTCGTTTCGTCGTACATAAAGGGGACCTCTAGGTTTGATGAATGAATTATGTGCAAGTAACTTGTAGATAAACGTCGAAACATTTTAATATTTGGTGTTGTTCTTTAGGGATATAATTCACCATACCTTTGTTGTGCTTTGAACGAATTTCTATCTAGTTTCATGTACACTTCGTACATATCTCTCTTCTCTTCATTTGTGTATCTTACCATATCGAATAAGTTAAATTGAAATTACTCAGAAAAGTTTAATGCAAGTTCTTGTGACACAATAATAAAACCAAAAAGTGACCAAAATTATGACATTTCTTGTTATGTTCATCCGCCTCTACCTGAGAATAATACATTCAATAAACCTAGATTTTGTGTGTATGAAAAAAAAACAAGTCTATCAACGATATCAATGTTCTGACCCAAATTCAATTGAACCCAGAAAAACATCGAGAACTGTGGCCAGTGAATGCAATTTATAAAAAACTGCTGTTAATAAAATAGTCAAGAGACGCGAATACAATGATTTTAAATTTGAATACCAAGCCTTGCAAAATTATATCATGGATCTCAAAATAAAGTTCGATTCTGTAATTTGTTCCAATGGAACAAATGACAAATCAACAATAATGATTCCTCATGAGAAGATTAAATGTATTGGAAGGTATTCAAGGGAGACGAAATAAGCAAATGTATAAAGTATGGGTTCCAGAACCCAAAGTGCATTTTACAAAATGGTGGACATTTCCAACTTACTTCATTAATGTTCATCATTTCTTTGAATAATCATTTTTTTTCTTCCATTAATTGATAGTTTCGTTTAATTATATGAATTAGGTTTTCCCTCTTGAAATTTAAATAATTATTACTTGTTTTTCTTTGATTCTTTTACGTTCATTCCCGTTGAAAGATGATGTTGATTTTCTCATCGAAATGTATTGCATGTTGTTAATTAAACTAAAAGGTTTCCCCAAATGTAATACAGATCCGACCAAAAAAATTTGGATAAGTTCAAATCACCTGAAAATCAACATTAAACTTTTATGAATATCGTTAATTAACGTTAAAAAAATTTTCCAAAATGTCATAAAAATCGGGGAAAAAAAAAAAAGGGTTGGTTTTTTAACGTACAAAAGTTTAAACAAAATTAATTCAAAATGAGGGATTTTTTGAAAAAAAACTCCCCTAAATTTTTGAAAATTCGAAATAAATGGGGAAAAAAAAAAATTAAAAAAAACCAATTACCGATTCTTGGGCCCCATAATTGATTTTTTGCCGACAATCTTCTATGAATCAACTTTTTTTCCCCCAAAACCCACCCTAACCTTTGGTTTAAAAAATTAAAACTCCCTTAAAAAAATTCCACTCTTTTAAAAATAATAATTTATCGTGTCCTCGCCTTTCTGATACAAATTCAATTTAACATTGAATAAAGTTCGGATGTAATCCTTAAAAGAAATTTTTGCGAATTCTTTTCCCCGGTTTGGGAATAATGTAAAATTCAATAGATTTTTTTTTTTGGAAATAACTTTTTTGGGAAATAATCAACAGTGTTTAAAACAGAATGAATAATTCGTGAAAGCAATGATGGGGAATTTATAGTTATTTTGAAACAAGTTTCAAAAAATTATTATATTAAAGTTGTCCCATGGGGATTACCATTCTGTTTCAAAAAATATTCCCAAAAAATTGTAAACTCCTTTCAAAACTCAGCATATCTTCGAAACAGTCAATTAAAATTCCCTGATTCCAAAAAAATATTTTTTTAAAATGAACAACTTTACAATTTAATTGAAATTCATTTCCTGGAAGTAAGCGGTTTATTAGACTCTTTGGCTCCTTCAGATTTTGGGCCCCTAAAGCATCAGGCTCTTTTTCGTTTTTGTTTTTTTTTATATATTTTTCGACTACTCTCCTGAACTCCTTACGTCCCTCTTGGTAGTTCTATTCTTTGGGAATGAATTTTCAACCATGCAAAATATGCAGGGTCCCCGTGAGAAACAATTTTGATATTAAAAAATCCATACAGGGTGCCCCGAGGATGCGTGCAAGATCCATTTTTTTTTTTAACCCAACCTATGACTTTTCAAACGTATAAATGGGACATTCTGAAAATACATATTTATTAGGATGTCCCAAAAAAAGTTAAAAACCGGTTCTCTTTTTTTAAACGGAAACCCCATTTTATGTTACTTTTTTTGGTTTCCCCATAAATTTTGTTAAAAATTATCTTCAATAGTTTTGCTTATGTCAGTTTGGGTAGTTTTGGGGAAATGGGGCCACTTATATTTTGAAATTTTTAAATTATATTTTTAATACAAAAAAATCCGGAACGAGGGGGTGATTCTTTGTATGTTTGATGTTATGTCCACATAAAATTTTCTCCCCTTTTAAAACCCTAAGTGAACGAAATGGGGCAAATATTGAAACTTTCGGGCCTTATTACCCGCATGGTGGGTAATGAAGCCCATAGCAAATTATCATAACTTTGTTCATTTATTGTATATATAATATTTATATTAATCAAAAATAATTGAAACTCAATAAAATTCTAAAAAAAAAAAAACAAACCTTATCCTTTACAAAACTTAACAAAATTCGGAAAAAAAAATTTTTTTGAAAATGGATCAACAAAACTTCAGGAACATTCCCCGCAGTGAAAATCTTCAACATCTTCGGGTCAGTCTTATGAAAGTTTCGGGGAAACCCAATTTCCCAAATTTTACCCTTTTACATGTCTAACTGAGCTTCAGTCTGAAAACATTGCAGAACCAACGTTCAGATATTTTGGAACTACGCTTTTTTTGCCGTTTGTTTTTTATACCCCCCCCCGGGGCGATGGCTGTGGTTGAAGAGATCCTTTTTAACAGTTTAAAAATTTAAATCTTTTTACCGTTAATTTCGGTTTGAGTCTCATTTTGGTGTTGGTAAAACTCTGAAAAAAACTTTGAGCCCTCATTTGGGTATCAGGTCTCAATGGGTTTTTGTTCAAATAGTTTTTTCCCCCAGTTCTACAGTTTCTTTGGTTAAGTGTTGTGGCGCGGATGTTTATGGAAATTTAATCTTTTTTAAAATCTGCAGGTTGGTTGGTTGGTTGGTTTGGAACTGACAGCCAGAGACGGGTTGGCCAGTTCCCGCCTGCGACCAGCTAGGGGCTATTTATCCTCTGTCGTCAGTGGTTCCTCATTCAAACGGGGTTTTCCCCCTTTGGTTAAAACCTTTGAAAGGTTCTTCGGTTCATGCCTTTTCCCCGGGGGTCTCTAAAAAGGGTTTTGTGTCGCCCCTTCTTAGGGCGTCCATCAAGAATATGGGGAGGCTGTTTTCCCCCTCTTCACCCCCCGCCTACCTCCCCGGGTTTCCCGACCCCCTGGTTTTAGGTGTTTTTTTAGGCCCCCGTGCAGCCCCAACAGACCTATTTTTGGCCTTGTTTTTCCCGGGTTCAAAGGTCAGCCGTCGGGGGGGGTTTTTATTCCTGACTTTGCTGGGCCCGACGGTTTTATCCCAATATTGTTGGTGTCTTTTTTTATCCACCGGCGATCAGGGTCCCATCGGTTTTTAAACCGTGTGCAGGTTCGGCCCCCAATGGTTTCAGATGCTTGTCTAGCTGCTGGTGCTTTGACGTTCCTTCAATGCCTTTGCCTCCCCACAAAGGTGACCTTGTTGTTTTTGCCAGCTCGATGGGGTTCTGGAGGCAGTCCCAGAAGTTGGACATCTGTGTAGAGTTGAGTGCTTTGATAGCACTTTTACAGTCAGATAGAATGTAGATGTTTTTCCCTTTAAACCCCTTTCCCGTTCTTCTGAATGCATAATGAAGTTTTCGTTTGTTTCAGTCTGTATGCACTCACCCTGGCCTCTCCAATGACTTTAAGGTGGGGGGTTTTCAAAGGTTTGGGATGATTTCCTTTCAACTTTTTGGATTTTTCTTCCCCGGTAGAGAACAGGCAAGCCTCTGGTTTTTCCCAAAAGGTTGTTTTTTTGCCTGTTTTTTTTGTTTTTGGCCAATAAGGGGGCCATAAGTTATTCTTAATTTATTACCGCTGTAAAAGCCAGTGCATGGCTTTGGGTTTAAAAACCCCGGGTTTTTCAAAGCTCTCCTGCATCAGGGAAGGTTATCTTGTTTTTGTTGGTTACGTTTGAAGATGGGGGTTTCCCAGGTTAGTTTCTTGTAAAGAATAAACCCAAAGATATTTCACCTGCTCTACTCGTAATGTTTCATTAAATAGTCTAGGGTATGAGATCTCCCATGTTTCTTCCCCTGGTAAGGGAATTAGTGTTTTTTTTGTTCGGATTTGCCCTTGGGCTCTCTCTGTTACACCATTCCTCTCCCTGTCCTCAGTGCTTTTTTGCATTAGCTCTGGGGTTGTTCATTTATTCTTTCCCTTGATGGGGATGACTAGGTCATCTGCATACCCTTAAAGTTAATCCCCTTGGTTTTAAAGAAAAATTAGCAGTTCGTCTAAAACCATGTCCCACAGAAGGGAAGTATCCCCTGTGGGGTTTCCTCTGGAAATTTCAACCTCTCTGTTTCCTCGAACATGTTGGCTTGGACCAGTCTATTATGAAGCATTGGTTTACCCACCTGCAGGGGGGCCGTCAATCCTCTTCAATTTTCCCGGGGGCCATACTTTCAAAGGGGGGTGTTGTCGAGGGCTCCTTCGATGTCTAGAAAAGTGCATAGTGCAATTTCTTTGTTTTAGAGACTCTTCAAATTTAAAAACAAGCTGATGAAGTGTTTTGTCTCGCATGATTTTCCTGTTAGAAGGCATGTTGGTTTTGATGAAAAGGGCCGTTCTACAAAGGCGGTTTCCCTTATGTCTCTATCTATCATTTTTTCAAAACCTTTCGGGAAGAAAGGGTGGTTATTGGTCTGTATGCCTTTGCCTGGTCATATGAGTCTCGCCCAGGTTTCGGAAAAAAGACCACATTTCCCCATTTTTCCAGGTTTGGGAGATCCCAATGCTGGGGCCCCAGCCTGTACAGTCTCACAGTTCTGGTGCTAGATATTCAACCCCGCTCTGAAGTGGGTAGGGAAAAATACTCCATCTGGGCGGAATTTTGAAGGCAAAAATTTTTTGCCCCCCTACTTTTGAATGAGTTCCTTCGAACCCACTTCCCAGTCTCCCCTTTTTGGCCCCTCAAATGAAGGTTTGCGGGGATTTCATACCCTGGGGTTTTTGATTTGTGGTGACAGTGGATCCTGGGAATTTTGGGGAAACAAGTTCCATATTTTTCCTTTCCCCAGTGTTGGTGTAATTGCCTTTGGGGTTTTTCCCGGGAGTCCCCAACGGTTGAGGGGAGTCTTTGGAAAGGATGCGGTGGAGTTTTTGCCCCTTTCCCGGGTTGTTCTATGTCCTCACAGAACTTCCTCCATGACTTTTTTTGTTCCCCTCTTTTTTTTTTGTTGTATTCTGGAAATTTTGGAATAATCCCCCGTCACCATTTTTTTCGCAAGATTGAATAGTTTGCGCGTTTTTTTTTCCAAAAGATAGGGGGTTTCCCGGTGTTCCACTGTACCTTTAGGGTCCTGCCTTAAAAGGGCAGTTATTATGATATAAGTTTTATGGCCTCCTGTAACATTAGGGAGGTTTGCTCTTTTTTCATGAATTGTATTTGATTTAAATTTTGGGTTTTTAAAATTTTGTGAGATTTGCCTGAGCTCCTCGGTACCCCGGCCAGTTGGGTTTTCCCGGGATTCCCCCATAACTGCAGGTTCATTGGGATAGCCAATCTCCACATGTATGTACCCGGGGATCTGAGTTTGAAGGTTCCTCAGATCTGCCCATTTTCCGACGTGCCGAAACCCCCAAAAAAAGCCCAAAGTGATTAAATGATTTCCCCTCTATTACGGGTTACGAAGGTTGGCTCATTGCCTCTATTAAATACTTCCAGGTTACTGGAGACAATAAATTCAAGCAATGAACTCACCTCTTGTGTTCGTGTCGGGGCTCCCCACACTGTGTTATGGGCGTTTGCATCGGCTCCGGGTAAACTGGGTTGTGGGCCTCACAGTGTTTAACCAAGGCCCTCACTTGTTCTGATGGTGGAGGGGTTGTTGAATCAAAGGCCCTGTAGACGGGGGCTAGTACTATTATCCTCTCTACTCCCTCCCCTTGAAAAGTAGGTCGTCTTGATTTTCTGTTATGTCCTGTAACAGAATTCTATCAGATTCAAGACTTTAAATCATTCCTGGAATAATGCAGGATCTGGCGTTTCCACAGTTTTTGATTATAAATGGGTTTTCCCTTGGATGTTCCGGGCTGATACTCGCCCTTTGGCCAAAACCTGGTTTTTTTTTGGGGGCCCCGTCGGGGGGTTTCCCTGTGCAAATAAATTCCCGCACAGGGGTTCGTCTTAACCTTACTATGCTGCAGGTTGGCGAACTGCCCGCAGCATCAGGAAAATTCCTGTTCCGGCTAACTAGCTTGGGGGGTTTTCCCGCGTTAGCCCCAGGGGAAACTTTCATTCCCCCGGCTTTCAGGTTCTTCCAAAAGGGGGCTCGTCGATTTGAAAAACAAAAAGTTAGACCAGGCCTCCTCTTTTTCTCTTGATGACAAGCCATTCTTGTTCCCATCCCCATGTTCTGGGTTTTTATAAGCTGGAGAATCTTTTTTGGTTTTCCCTTTTCCCAAAAGGCTTTGGAATCCATACCACTACCTTTGGGGGTATTCAGGATGTCCTTGGCCCAGCCCCAAAAATTTTTGGACAGCCCCCCCCAAAAGGGATCAGTCCGGGGATACTCTCAAGTGGGCCCGGATTTGGGCATCCGAGCATGTCAGGATAGCACGCCCTTGTGGACGTAGCTGTTCCCGAAGTTCGGAAAACCCCTACCCCCGCGAAAATTTCCCCGGTAATTTGCTTCCCCCGCAGGGGAATCCCTTTGGGCGTCCCCGATAACTGGTGATCGGGTAACTCTCCCGAGCAACAACCAAACTTCAGACCTCTTGGTGACCCCTATGGGTGCCCTGCTCAGTTGGGTTAACGGGCAGGGGCAGCCCCCTTGGGGGTTTGGGCCGATCTGGTTTTTTTCACCCTTGCAGTGCTCTCCGGGAAAGGATTGGCTTCTCTGTGGCGGGGCCCCCTTTTTTTGTTCGGGTTTTTTGGGTGCCTGCTGCTTCCAGGTCTGGAAATTCGTTCGTGAAGCCAGTTTTTGCTTCTGGGTGTGGATCGAGTCGTTTGCTTCGGCGTTTTTTGGGTTTAATTTTTTCCCCAGCTGCCTTGGCCTCCCGATCCGCACCTGTCTTCTTCGGCCCCTGAGGCTTTTACGCGCCAGAAAAACGATTTTTGCGGAACTGCCGCTGCCTCCAAAGGGGTTTCCTGTTTCCTGGGTTTTTTTAGCGGGTGTTTGACCATCTGCTGATCCCTCCTCCCCTTTCGTTTGCGGTTTCCGGGGGTCGGGGTGCGATTCGACGGGAAACTCCTCGACCCCCACCCCTAGTGGTGTTGGGTTTTCTTCAACTGGAAGTTCCCCCGGGTTGTTTTTTGTTTGGTTTCCATTTTTGTTCCCGAGGGGTGGGGAAAGGGGGGTCCACACCTGCGGTGCCCTGCGCAGGTGTAAAAACAAATTTCTCTGGGGGGGGTCGCCATGTATCAGAGGGTCCGTTTGTGATACCTGACTGGCTCGGGGATCATCCATCCCCCCGGCCCGGTCGCTTGACGCCTTGGATTAAGCCATGTTGTGGTGGCATTTGGTTTGAGATTTACTTAGAGATCCGCAGGCTTTCCCTTTCTGGTCACCCTGGATTTTCCTTGTCAACCCCGTTATCCAGCGATACCCCCGGGGAGCCACCTAAGTTTCCGCAACCCATCTTCATCTCGTAGGGGTAATGTTGACCCAAAAATATCCCAAAAAAAAAACTGGGATCACTAGTATCCCAAAAAATGATTCAAGGTTATAGATCCAAACGCAAACTTGATCTTCGGCTGGGGCAGGTTTTCAGTTGGAAAAAAGGGCGGAAGCATATTCTGGAATTGCCTCTGAATTGAATGCATATGGTCCCTTTTTCACTGAATCCGCTGATGATATTCGCTGGAGTCATGCCCAAAACCTAACTTTGGAAGAAAATTTGGAGATCTTATTTTAGTCAGCACTCTATCAGGATGCTGATCTCAAACCGGGGGTTCTTGATCCCAATGCGGGTTCAGAAAGATCCCCATAAAAGGGGGTTTTCCCCGCTGCAATTTTATGGGTTGTGTTCGAATGCAGCAAAACAAATTATTTCGAGACGACATGTTGCTCCATCAAACACAAATAAAATGGGGTTTTTGGGCCTTTTTACCGGAAACGGATGTCGCACAAACTGTGAAAACACTTTTTGTCATACTTTTCCTTTTTTGGGGCCATTGTAACGATACTTCCCGGTTGTAGGTTGTTCGACAATTTTCCCGGGGAGCGTTTGCCTTCGAAGATTGGAGTTTTGTGGGTTTGATTTCATTCCAGTTCATTAATAATTTGTTCCACCTTCTTAAAATAAAACATCAACAATTGTTTTTTTTTTAATTTTTTCGCCCTGGCAGAATTCATTGCCCCAAGGGTTTTTTGTTTTGAAAAGTTTGGATTCCATTTTTGGGGGAAACGTAAAACAATCCTTCTCCGCCATTTTGAACTTTATGGCGTACTATTGAAAAAGGGGTTGGTGGCCCAAACCAAACATTGCAATGGGGAATTATTCTCGATGCAAAATTTGTTTCCTGATCTCGGGTCAGCACTCCCTCCGGGGGAAACGTTTTTCTGTTTTTTTCCCCCACCGCAAATGATTCCTTAGAGTTCGTCTTGCAATACCGAACCTTTGTGCTACATTTGCTGAGATTCATTGTTTCGTGGCTGTTGAACCGCTTGCAACTCTCTTCGGGAGCATTTCCCCAAAATATTTTTGGGAAGTTTTTCCCTTTTTGGGAACCTCCAAAAAATAAAAGGGTTTAGGAAAAATGCAAACAATACGTCCCTAAAAAGGGCCCCAAGCCCGATAATAAGACCCACGGGCCCTTAAAACGATCGTTGTCTGGGACTTATTCCCGGGGCGAACATTCTTAAACATTCTTTTTTCGGGAAAAATTTTTATTTTTTTAAAAGTGAAATGGTTTGAAAAAAGACGTCCACCTAATTACGAAGTTACAATCTGCCACCTAAAACTACCATGCACCTCGTTTTGTTAATGGAGGTTAAGTCAACGATCTTTTCGTAAAGGGGTTCCCCCTCGGATGATGCAAAATGAACATTTGCCAATTTGGAAAAAACACCAGCCCCCGGGGGAAATTTAAACCGCCCGGGGGTTATTCCCCAACCTACTTATCGGGCGTCGTGCATAGAAACTTAATAACCGAACCATTCAGAAAACTCAACCAACTCTTTTTTTAGTCGTTGCTTAGGGTTTGGGGCGTGTTTCGAGTCGTGTTCTATCGCCACGATTTTTTTTAAAATGTCAAATTACAAATGGCAATAGCGTTTTTTAAAAAAACACCCTATATTTTTTTGCATCATTCTGGCATTTTCAAGAGATTTGTTGCGAAGTGGGAAATTTTGATGGTTTTCGAAAAAGAGATCGGTGGCCCTGTCGTAAAATTTTACATCCGTATCTTTCGAGAATTGTCCCGTCTAATTGTAATAATGAATTTCCTCCCAAAGAATATGGTCTACTGTATTGGAACTAAGAAACCCTTTTTCAGCAAGCAGAATGTACCAAAAAATATCTAAAGTAAAATTCACGGGTGTCTTCATTAAAAAAGTTACGAGATCGGTTTAAACTCCGGTTTTTGGCCTCTTATATAAAAAATAAAATTGTTGGGGATCGGATAAATGGGGGAAAATGGTGCAAAGTTTTTGGGAAAAACCCCCATTTGAAAGGAAATAGCAGTGGAAACGGATATTTTACATAATATTGTTACGAATTATATTGAAACATGGTTTCATCCTTATTAAAAATTGATGGTATTTCAATAAATTTTTTAAGAAACCCTGTAGCCTTAAAAAAGGAAGGAGCTTTTTTTTGTCTGATTGACAAAAAAACCGGAAAAAAAGCCCCTTGTTTTTTTTGTCTTCTGGTTTAAAAAAATACTATTTTTTTCCCTATCGAAATTTCCCTTTTTTTTGGCCCTTCCCAAAAAAAGAGGGAAATAGTATTCCATCCTTTTACTGTGCAACAAGGAATCAGCCCTTTCTTTGGCTTGGTTTTGCCTTTCCAGTAGCTTTGCGTATTCAGAACTATTTTCTAAACTGGGAATTATTTTGTTGACTAGACCGTGATTGAACTCAAACCCCAAATGTCAGGGGGGGTACCAAAATTACTTTGAAAAGCAAAAAATTTTTTAGCCGTTCTTATAACAGAGCTCTAAAAAACTTCGTATGCCCCGGGTTAAACTAAGCTAAAAAAAGGCAACAAAAAGAAAAGGAAAATCAGTTGTTAATTTTGGCATTTGTTTTAATCAAAACACCCAAAATAACTAGTCGGAGTTTTTCTTAATTAAAAAACAGAGATTAAAAAGAATCGGGGGGTAAAAGCCTTTGTCGACAAAACTAAACGGCTAGGCATACTACCGCGAGGAAACTGAAACAGAAATGCCTTTAGGGAAACCCTATAATAGAGCCTTCTTCAAAACCATCGGGGTAATATTCATTTATCAGGTCAGGTTGGATCGATTAATATGGTCTAGTTCTTTTGCGTACTAATTTCTATTGATTTTTTTTTCCCAAGTCCAAAAAATATCTTTCGTCGGGGTACATTGTTTCAATACTTATGAGTTGTGATGAAATTGCCGTTGAAGAAATCCCTTATTCTAAACATCATTCACCTATTTGATGTCTCAGACAGATTTGTGCAACCCTTATTAAGAATCTTCACATTGTAAATAAAACATTTTTTTTCCTTTTTTTTCTGGGGAATTTTTTTTGGTATTTTCCTTTTTCTTTTCCCCTTTAAAAATTAAAAATTTAGAAACATTTCTACATTAACAGATTTTCAAAGTGGTTTAGGCAACTCGGGTTTTTTTTCCATATTCAGTAAAATACCCTTTAAATTTCCCAAGTAAAATCATGTTTCCCCAAATTCCCCACAACAGTATAAATGGGTTGCCTATGTTCGGGTAATTTTCTCTTTTGGCCTTTTTTATGAAATGTGAAAAAGGGGTATTAAAAATGAAAATGCGTTGTTAAATTTTTTTTTATCAGGGGGGTTTTGAATATACTTTCCTAAGATTTTTCCAAATTACTTGATTTGGGAAACCCCTTGGATTCATTTTAAGTATTGCTGAAAACTCTTGGTGCCTGGCCATTTTGAGTCTGTTTCTTTGTCATTTCCCAAAAAAGGAAATTTTAACTGTAACGTTTTTGAATGTCTGTCAATTTAATTTTTGAAGAACACGAATAAACATGAGTCTCTGGTATATAGAAAGACTCTGAATGGGCGTTTAAACGACAAAGACAACATGGAACAGTCAAATCAAAACTTTTTCTCAAGGCTATAGCGGCAACCTGGACGTGCCGCGGGGTATTTCCCGCAAAGGGGTTTTAAAATGATATGTTGGTCTCCCTCATAAACCCATGGTCACTTATGCCTCATCATATGATCATCGGATCATCAAATCGGAAAAATGGATATCCCAAAAATTTTAACATCGATACATACTGGCTTCAGACTTCTGGGGCAAAGTTCAGTATGTACAGGAGAAAAATGGCATTCTTCAAGCGGTTTTATATAGTGAAAACAAAGGGCTTCTAAAAACCCTTGATTATCAGTGACTCTTTGAGTGCAATCAACGTCTAAATCATATATTTAGATAACCCACTCACTATAAAGTCTGGAAAAAAAAAAATCACAAAATGACAAAAAGGGGAACCAATTGGTAAAAAAAGGGCCCCCCTCACACATCAAATTTCCCGGGAAAAAACTGCGAAGGCGAAGCCCTCAGTGACCAAAATGCAGAACGGGAATATTCAACGACACAAAGACCTAAAACCCATGTAAAGGGGCGTCAAAACATTGGCAAAATGTTGGCACAGAGTGGACCCAAATTAGCGGAGGTTAAAGCCCGGTCATCCCCGGAAGAAAAACCCGAAAAAACAGAACGTAATTCTCACGTTTACGAATAGGGCATCCCAAGTGACGCATGAACACTTTTAAAGGTGGGATATATGTCCAAATTCAAGTGTCGAACAAACATATACTAATGGGAAAGTCCCAAGTTCTCAGAAAAAGGCAGGCGGGTTAGGCCAGACTATGGAACAAAAACTAGGGGGCAACTATAACATTAAAAATGTTGTGTCCTTTTAAAATATTGATATCATCAGTAAAATCTGAAAATAATGTAGTGAGAAATATACATGTATATTACCAATTAACAAACATACCGTTACGTTCTAATAACCTGGGGGTTGATGCAATAAAAAATTTGTAAAAAAGTATAATGGCCCAAAAAAAACCCAGTACTCGGCCAAATCAAGCTGCAAAAAAATGCCGGGGGTTTCCCTGGGAATCACAGAGGGAATATTCACCTGCCCTGCTGCAGCTTTTTCATTATTTATTTAGTACACCATTCAACAGCCGAAGCCATTCACAGAATGGAAATATACATTCAAGAAGGTTAAAAAAGTTTCCAATGTCAGACATATAGAAATAATCCTAAATAATAAGGTCAATGATTGTATGAACTGAAAAACTCGGGGAGAAAAAAAGTTTCTATACATCACCACAAATATGAAACTATTTATATGTTCAGTAAAATATTTTGATTTCAAAATACTATTTTGATGTCAATTGGCTTCAGTTGAAAATTCACGTTATTCTGGATTGAAGTAATCAAAACATATTTTATAAAAAGGAAAGTACATTTTTTTAGGAAAAAGGGAAAATTAAATGTATTACTATTACGTACAGGTAGCCGGGGGAACATCAAATGTTTTTGTGAAAGGTTTGTATGGACAATTAATTTAAAGAATATAACCTTGTGCAGAAATAATATACCTAGGGATTTACGAAGATTGTCTAGAGAGTGAACCTGGAATCTCGAAAGTAGCACTTCATGAAGGATACCTTAGTTTGGTAAATTCTTCAAAAATTTTCTGAAATTTTTC